>CM042428.1:7472500-7625000 GCA_023631565.1 Gymnocephalus cernua | reverse complement strand
TGGTTTTGCTATTATTATAATTGTTGTACAGTGTTGTGGCATAAGGTCAAAGGTCGAGAAGATGAAAGCCCTGACGAGATTCATGACGGCCAACCAGGATACAGGTCTGTCCAACTGTCCAATTACAGTAGAGCTGAGCTTTTAGAGTCAGCAGCATAGGTGAAAGAGAGTGTGTGTGTGTGTGTGTGTGTGTGTGTGTGTGTGTGTGTGTGTGTGTGTGTGTGTGTGTGTCTGTGTGTGTGTGCACTAAAACACAAGACATCCACACCCCCTCCTACATGTAATGACTGCTTCCATTAAAGCTGAGTAACGTTTTTAAACAGCAGTGTCCAGATGATACTTAAGGTTCAGAATGAATACTTTGCTGAGTAAAACCATACCACACAGTCAATATATATACATCATTTGTCAGATAATTTCCACATTAAAATCTCTAAAAATAGTTAGACCTGTTATGTTTAGTTCAGTTGTGTAATTCAATTTATTTATAGTGTCAAATCACAACAGGAGTTATCTCAGGAAACTTCACAGATAGAGACCACATGCTATAATTTACTAAGACCCAACAATAATTTTTTTAGCTGCATGTTGCACCTTCTACGATCATGTTAAATAAAGTTATAAAAAAGAAATGAAAGATCCAGTAAACATAGGACATTTCTGTAAACAATCTGTGACATGTAACTTTTTGTCCAGCATTTATATTCTGAAAAAACAGAAAACATAATAATGAAAAGAGGAATAAAAAAAACACACCAAAATGTCAAACTAAACATTCGATTTTTCGATTTGAAAACGATTAATGGTTAAGCCATACACAGCACTACTTCTCAATCTCTCCCTCTTTCTCCTTCACACACACACACACACACACACACACACACACACACACACACACACACACACACACACACACACACACACACACACAGGCTCCATTCATTAGGCCTGTCTACCTGTGGTTCGCAGCAGTGTGTGATGCCAGACGTTCTCTGTGGGTTAGGATCTATTTGTAGCCTGGTGGAGGTGGAGGTGGTCTCCACAGGCTAATTACTCCATTTAGTGTTAAAGTGAGCTGCAGTTCAGATAGAGCCAACGAGGAGTAATTATGTCGACCAAAAAACAAAAGGCCGCACTGGCTACAGTTAGTACAGGCAAGTTAAAAAACAATAACAGCTTTTTAAAAGTTTCCCCTGTCGACATTGAAGAGAAACACCTTTGGTGGATTTATCAAACAAATGTAGAGAAAATAGCCTAGGACAAAAAAAAAGAATCCTACAGTGTTTATTTCATTCAAAGAGAAATAAAGAATGCAGGTAAACTATGATTTTAAGAACTTTATTACTATCTAATCTCTTTTTTTTCACAGATTAAAATAAAGAAATATATATATCTATATCTCTATATCTATCTCTATCTCTCTCTCTCTCTCTCTCTCTCTCTCTCTCTCTCTCTCTCTATATATATATATATATATATATATATATATATATATATATATATATATATATATATATATATATACACCAGCTAAAGACAATAAAATGGCAAAAGCAGCAAGTCCAAGCTGGTAACAACACTCACTTCACTGTGAGGTCCAGACATGAAAAAGAAAAGAATGAGTGACAGGTCCAGTGAAAGGAGTTTCATGTCAAGAAATGACTGGGTTTTTCTATACCTAACGCTTTTCCAAGAATTGGAGCGTTGTTGAACTCAGACAGGGCAACATGCAGAGCCTCGACAATCACCTCAGTCAGTATGAGTGAAGTGGTTAGAGATAAGTACGACAGCATGAATGTGGCAAAATGTTCAAACAGGTTATTAAATACGTGTGGAGAGTTGTGAAAAATGTGTACCAAATGTTTTGATGAAATGTGTGCAAATGTACTCCAATCAGAACTGAGCAGCTATCTTTCTTGGGGAGCGTTCCTATGTTCCCACAGCCCTATGTTCCCACAGCCCTATGTTCCCACAGCCCTATGTTCCCACAGCCATATGTTCCCACAGCCCTATGTTCCCACAGCCATATGTTCCCACAGCTCTATGTTCCCACATTTCTAAGAATTTTTTTTTCACTGAAAATTAGGCCCTATCTTCCCACCGCCCTATGTTCCGACATTTCTAAGATTTCATTTTCAATATTAGGCCCGATGTTTCCACAGTTCCCACATTTCTACGATTTCTTTTTCAAAATTAGGCCCTATGTTCCCATAGCTCTATGTTCCCACATTTCTAAGATTTTTTTCAAAATTAGGCCCTATGTTCCCTCAGTTCCCACATTTTAGAGATTTATTTTCCAAAAGTAGACCCTATGTTCACACATTTCCTTTTTTTCCCTTTCTTGAATGGGATTTGCTTTGACTCCAACCACGGCCCAACTCCTCAGAGCCATGCAGCCAAAAAGCAGACTGTGGCTTACATATCCAACCGGAATCCACAAAACATACTCTTTCCAAATGTTGTATTACCCTAACCACTTTCTCATCCTAACTTGTCAACGCTTTGTCAGGACCCCTTGGTGTCATTTGTCAACACTGCGTAGCCCTGCGCTTCAAACTGTGTCGCTTCACTATGGACGCTGTTTTAAACACGGGGAATACATGGTTGTGAACGTAGTGAATTCAAACAAAACAACTCGGTCAGGGTTATGAAAAAATTGTGGGCGAGGGTTCAAATGAATAGTTTGTATCCCAAATTCTCATGAACTGGTTTATAACACGAAAATGTTTGCACACCAATTTCTTATGATATCCTATGAAACTAGGCGACCGGCAGCTGGTCACGTGACCCCAGCTACAGAGCTGCGTTAGCGGCAGTTGGAAATTGAGTGAGGGGGGGGGGGGGGGGGGGGGAGCATGGCAAAGCTTCAATATTCAACCCTCTGGGAATGACAACGGTGTGGTATCTCTTATGACCAAAGAGGATAGCTCTCCATAAATCATAACTCGCTATGGCTTCATGAAAAGTAATCCAGCCAGTCTGTACATAGATCGATAGGTTGCAGATGGAACAAGAACTGATGGTAGCAAATATAACACGACTTGACGAAGAAGAAAAAAAGCAAGAGCTGATATTTTAGGAAACAAGAAGAGATAAACCAGAGAGCAAACACTCCAACACAGCAGCAGTTAAACTTGGCTCCTTATCCTCCAGTTGAAAATAAACTCTATCCATCATAGACCTTGGGATTAGGCTGTGTAGGTGTGCTGGAGTTAATTGAATGTACTAAATAAAAAGATGCTCACACATCCATCCCTCCCAACACAAACAAACACACACACACACACACACACAAATGCATTCCCTCTAAGTGGTAAACAGAGCCCAGTAATTCTGGCAGCTGCCGTCTTCACTTCCTCTCAGGTTCAACCTCAGTCATTTCTAGCTGCAGATAGGAGGGCATGATTTGAAATATTACTTGGTTGTTCCCTTTATGCTCAATGATAAACTGAGTAAGATAGAAAGGATGGAGCTTCCTGCATCAGTCTAGAATAGATTTGTCTCATGTCCATCTTCAGAAGTTGTTCCTAAGCTTTATATTCACTTATTTTCAAAAAAGCCTGCGTGGGTTTTACAGGCTCAGAAACATTCAAACAGGCCATATGAATACAAGCCAGACACAAACAACACAATTTAATTTCAGTGTGACCGCCAACTCAACCAAAGCCAAATCTCGATAAGGTAGGAGCCCTTGCAAAAGACTGGACAAGCTTTGTAATCAAACTTTAATTTGGCTTTCATGTCAGCTCAGAAAGTAATAATCGTAGCGCATTTCTGTCTGTTATAGATATACATAAATGTATGAATATATTGTTTTGATCTAAAGCAAAGGCTTCTATTTACTGCCACATATTATGCAAATGGTAAAATGCAAATGGTCATTAAAAAGAGCGGAGCGAGCCCGTGCTCGCTGCGCTGCCACATTGTGCCGATGGCGCTTTCATGTCTTAATCAAAGCCCGAAAAGCCAAGTTGCTATCAGTGATATCAAAGGCCTGTTCTGAAACACAATATAATCTTATATATATATATCCCAATTATGGGACTCTTTTTCTTCCATAATAAAAACAACTGGGAGCTCGCTTCAAAGAAAAAGAGAAATTGTGCAGACTTGTTAGTCGGAGTGTGTGACACAGAGGAGCATCAGCACGCCAAGACATACAGATAACATAATGTGTACACAGAGGTCAGAGTACAGGCACTGCATCAGCTCTCTACTTCAGAGGCTTGCTCAGAGGCTCAGTGGCAGGAAGATGCCAGGGACTGATGCCCCTGAATGCCATGTGGACACAGTGACACTAGTCTGGATCAATGACAGTTCATTTTCAGGATAATCGCTGGAAGATCTGGCGACTTCTGCTCTCTATGAGTTGCCATTCTTAAACTCTGTTCTCTTCGGGAAACAACAACGAACTTTGACGTAGCAAACCAAATGTCAAGTTTGGAAGAACATTTGGATCATGCAACAACGCAGGCCTGGTTGGTCTTTGGGGGAATGATTGTGGGACCGATTGGTGGGATTGTTGTGGACGAAGTACACAGGGTGATACACTGGTAAGAGCTCATGAGTTTTAACCATGTATCCAGCTAATTTAAATAGCTCACACTACTGTATTGTGTGAATTTATTTAACCTCTTAAAAGCATATTTCACCGCTGGAAAGATGAATATTCTTTAAATTGAGTCACTTATGTAGCAGAAATGTGAAAAAAAAATTAAATTGGTGCCTTCTAGGCTGAGAAAAGCCAGAAAATGTGTTTTTGGCTCATATGGGTGAAAGACACCAAATCCCAGAATGCACTTCGCTTTGCTGCTTTGAGTCCACTCCCAAGCCACGCCTACCACTTGACAGACAGACAGCGAGGCATTCGACTCAACTCAATGTGTTTTATTGTTATTTCAACCATATACACGAAACAACATTTCATCGTGGCTCAAGTGGTGTTACACATTTAAAATATATAAAAACTACATTATATAAAAACGACATACGAAACAGGCTACATTTAGTGCACACACACATTATAGGCTCCGTAAAGTTCAGCTAAGCATAATAGCATTAGGCTTGGTGGGCTGTAAACACAGAGTACAAACAAAGCGGTGAATTAGCGTGGAATGTCGAATGGTTGCCATGTAACAGTCACAAACTCCAGCGGTTAGCAGTTAGTTGGATACAAATCACCCCATTTCTGCACCAGTCCGTGTTAACACAGCCCACCTTCGCGGGTCTCTTACCCGGCAACAGAGCATCTCTAGCTCGTAGGGCTAGCAGGCCTGCTAGCTGGACAGTCCGGTACACTGTTGTTCAGCCATGTTTCCACAAAAACAAAAAACACAGCAGTCTCTGAACTTGCGTTGAAAGTTTCGTTGAAGTTGGATGTAGTCCAGTTTGTTGTTTAGTGAACGAATGACACTTGCAAGCAGGATTGATGGGACAGGTGACCGGCTAGAGTTAGCTTCCCACCTAGCCGATGAGGATGTCCACTTCCCCGGCTCAGGGCATCGAGCGACACCACTGGTCTCCGTGCTGGTCTCCGTGCAGGCGAAGCTCTCGTAGTGTGCCGATTATTCCGTCTGTAATGTTTCCTGCATATTCTTCGATCTGTACCAATGTATCCCAGTGGTACACATGTGCGGTAGTTTGAATGCACATAATTGTTGTAAAAGTTTGCTGCTGAGAAGAGAGGGCCCTGTTTAGCAAAGATTCAAGATGGCTGACATTTCGTTTTTTTCCGGCTGAGATCGGCTCGCTTCGGGTTGAAAACATGCAGAAGTAGCTCCTACTACTGGCTGTAGTCCTTTGCCTCTGGCCAAAAGTTCCTCCAATGACGCAAAAATCGTCATTTTGCGTCATTGGAGGAATGCTTTCCATACCCCCAATGCAGAGATCTCCCCTCTCAGGGGGACATGAGGGAGGGAAGCACGGTCATTCAGAAATACTACCGGGTTTCTACTGATACAAAGCTGAATGCTAAATCGGTGAAGTATCCCTTTAAGAAACGCTTGAAATTTCATGCTTTTTGGTCTAAACGGCATACCCAAATTAAAAGTGGTACAGCTCCAATATACTTTGACACTCTGGGATCTGATATCATTGGAAAGGAAATAGTCTCAAGTTTTTGTTACAAGTGTCAGGGTGATTCTAGGCCTCACTGACACAGAGGCTAGAATGGAGGTGTTTTATTTCCGTCCAAGTCATTCATCTGTAAAATGATTATAATACACTGCTGTGAACAGGTGACAGACAATCCAGGACATTAGCCACATGTCTCAGCTTACTACAGAAAAAATCCAGAAGCCAAAAGACTCACAAATTGATTTTATATGATTTTTTTTCTATAGATATGTCTGTGCATTTTACTTGAAAAGTATAAAGAAAAAAGCCCAAAAAGTGCAAAATACAAAACTTCTCAATACAAAAACACACCCACATCAATCACAGAGGTCTTGTTTGATTCCTAAGGTGTCAGAGAATAACATGGATGCCCTCATTGGCCGTTAGACAGCTGGAGTGAGAAAATAGACGCGATACAAAGTCCGGAAATTAAATAGTGTTTACCGTTTGTCTGTCGTAACTAGGCCAGAAACTTCAAGATTTTGAGGCGAACAGCTCGTTTTGGATTAAACGGCTTGGATATTCCATTTCCTTGGACTCTTTTGGATTCATGAAAACAACGTTTTTGGGATCATATCACCTCTGTGGATAAAGGGACAATGAAAAAGGTATGGATGCACAGACACCAGCTGTGTGGTCATCAATCATCTTGCTTTATGTGTGGGCTTAATTGAGTCTTGAGAGGCTAAGCTTTCAATTGTTGTAGCGCATGACCATATGTTTTGAAGATTTAATGCTTTAAAGTTATAAAAACTTGAAAAGTGGAGATAACAGCGACGCCATAGCCACTAAGTGTGCCGTACACGGTACAGTGATCCTTAAGAGGTTGTATGTGGCGTTGTCTTTTGCGTGCTTCAAATCTTCCAACTAAACAAGTTCCTGATCCACTGTGCGAGTCAATCTGGATAGAAGTCACAGAAACAGCTGACGGGATTTATGCTCAAGTGGGTAAAGAAAAAGGAAAAAAAGAAACTTGATGAGATTCACTTCCTTATTTTCCTCCAAATATGCTGTATTTGTTCATTCACTCTGCCAAATCCCTGGGCTGGCCTGAGACTAGGTGAAGACCGCCATGTGTGTTCCCTAAAGCACATGGAGTCACCAGCTGCTTCTCTTCCACTGACAGCCTGGACTACTTAGTTACTCTGAGTTTTAGGACAGAAGAGCAACCGACTCATGAAAACTGGCTGAAGTGTCTACGTTTGTGGGCGGTGGGTATTTGGCATCCAAATTCTACAGAAACGTCCAATGAGGTTATTCAAAGAAAAGTATGTTCCTAACCTCCTTCCAGGCTGTCTCCAGTAAAATAACAGTGAACAGTCAAGCAAAACTGCAGCCCAACACAGCCACGGTTTTCTACAGTCTATAGTCTACATTAGATATTGTCTGTACAGCAGAGATGGGAAGTAACGAAGTACAAATACTTCGTTACTGTACTTAAGGTATTCAGGTATTTTTACTTTACTTTACTATTTATTTTTGTGCCGACTTACTTTTACTCCTTACATTTTTAACACAAATACCGGTACTTTCTACTCCTTACGTTTTACAAAAGTGGCTCGTTACTTACCCACTTACAAAAGCGCGATGATACGTAACAACATTGTTTGTGACAGAACGTTCTCATTTTCATTCATAAATTCCGTCTGTGTTGGGAAGCTCTGACATTTGGACCTCCGGGGTTTCCGTGGCCCTGGATCTGACGTGAGGTCACTTAACGTTACTAAGCAACAAGTTGCATTCTTTGTCTTTCCTTTCTCGCAACTAGTTAGTTACCTAGAGTTTGAACTAAGTTTTATAAGTAACGAGATATGAAACGTTACTAAACAGACCTAAATAACACTTCAGTGTTTTCTAAAGTCTGTCCCTGAAGCTGCTGCCACGTCGGGTGATACTGCAGCTGCCACCAACGTTAGCCTACTGTTACCTGGTAAGTGAGAGTAGCTTATATCATACCGCGTGCGCGTGTGTGTGTGTGTGTGTGTGTGTGTGTGTGTGTGTGTGTGTGTGTGCGCGCACGTGTGTGTACGCGCGTGTGTGTGTGTACGTGCGTGTGTGTGCGCGCCTGTGTGTGTGTCTGTGTGTCTATGTAGGTGTGTGTGTGGGTCTGTGTGTCTGTGTGTCTGTGTGTGTACCTGTGTGTCTGAGAACTCCCGGCCTTCATTAGGTCAATGACTGAATGAGTAAATTCTTAAATCTTAAATATGCATTGCTTTACACAATTAAATGACTATATGGTAATGTTAGTTAGCAATGGTCAGATAATTAACTAAAATAGAAACAGTGGAACTTTTTTCTCCTTCCGTCTGCTTTTTATGCATTTGTTAGCCATGGTGTTGAAGATTGTAAACAGTTTATTAAATACTTTTGAGTAAATGTAGGCCTTTATCAGCAGATTTTACTGCTAATCGATACAAAAGTTGTATGATGATGCTAATTATTAGTCATGGTTTTGTGTGGCAGTGGGGGGGTGTCGGTTAAACGGCTTATTTGTGTGATGTGATGTCCTGTTGCGTTCAGGTTCGGTTGCGTTTCTCAAAAATTTAAATCTGTCTCATCTTTTCTCAACTCTAACTGTTGTTTTTCCAGGACTTTAAATAAACGCCATCAATACTTAAACGTCTGTTGCCCGTGTACAGTTCGTATTCAGAAACCTCACAGTACCGACTGTCTGGGGTGTCGCTCTGGGACAGGCGAGTATGAGGCTGGGAGGGGAAAATCACAGTATACTCACTACAAAAATAGACTATACCACTGGTTAGTTCTACTCTAAAAGTATGCAGAACTTACATGTAGATTCCTTTAAATGTTGATAAAAAATGGAACTGGATCTGTGAATTATTACAGAATCACAATTGAATTCATATCTTGTTACTCAGTCAGAATCTTATTAACCTGGAGTCCCGTCTCTGTCACAATAATCATATATGGGATGTTTTAGGCCTTTTGGCAGACATCCATTTAAAATGTAGACCATGGCATATATACATAAAGAGCCTTTTCTCCATGTCTACTGAAGTTTCTCAGCTTGCAGTCTAGTAACATTTGTGGTCCAGGTAGCTTTGCATAAAAAAATGGTTGTCATTCGCAAGGCTACTTTTACTTTTATACTTTAAGTACATTTCCAAGCCTGTACTTTGTTACTTTTACTTGAGTAAATAAGTTGAATCAGTACTTCTACTTTTACCAGAGTATATTTTAGCACAAGTATCTGTACTTCTACTTAAGTATGAGAAGTGAGTACTTTTCCCATCTCTGCTGTACAGCATGTAGAGGAGAGAGTTGGAATGAGCAAGTATAAAACACTATGGTAACCAATTTCAAATGTAATTTACTTTAATTTTGCTTTGGCCTTCCAATGAAAAAAAAGAAAGTATCGTAGGGTGCCTCAGCAGTGATTGACGGGACATCCGAGCAGTATAGTGGCAATTTGGGGTGAAATGTATAGTCTTTCTCTATGCTTTGTATAGAGCTCAACAGTCCCGCCCACAGCAGGTTCCGGAAGTAAAAATCCAATGCAATTTCTCCATTGACAATTTCAGTATAAGCCATAAAATCGTAACCGTCGATGTTAGACTTAAAACCAGCTACGGCATGACTAAGCTATTGTATATACTCATATAGATGCCAAAGGTTTGTGGGGCACTAACCTTGTTTTGAGATAAATGTCTTTTATTCGCGATGTCTCTGATTGGTGGAACTCATGCTGGTAAGGAGGGGGAGGAGGGGGAGCCGCCTGCACGATCTGTCACGCACATGCGCAAGATGATTTCCCAAGGATCTATGACACTGCCCGATTCACGACCTGTTCCACACTTTGGCCGGCAAGCTAACGTTAGTTTAGCTAACAGCTAATTAGGCTAACCGCTAGCTAACAGCTTGATTCAGTCTAAAATAACGTTAACTCAAACTAAATACTGGGAAAGCAGGCTGTAGCTGATGTAACAGCTGTTATATATTTTAACGGTTCTTTTCAGGTTTTATTTTGAGGGTCTTTCAAAGTTATTACATGCTGTCTAAGCTAGCGGTTAGCCGAATTAGCTGTTAGCTAAACTAACGCTAGCTTTATTCAGTGGTGTGCAGTGGTTTGTGGGATTGTAGTTCCTTTGCTCGATATTGAAAATATGTACACAGTCTTGTACCTTTGACTTTTTGGGGATTTTCTGTTTGTTTTTTCACTCGAAATGACACGTTGTATGCTTATGAGTTACGTCGTTGCTGGTTAGCCTAAGGCATGGTCTAAAACTCTTACTATAAGGATTCTTCCAGACGTCAATGGGAAAAATCAATGGGAAATTTACTTCCGGAACCCAAGGTCTCTCGGAGTGTGGGCGGGACTGTTGAGCTCTATAGGGTTGGGGATTGTTTGGGTTTTTACCAATATCGGTGCTAAAACATACTACGTTCACTCTGTGCCATAAAACAACAACTTTTTGTTGCTAAAGTCATGTGGTCAAATGTAAATGATTTATGCAGAGACTTCTCCATATTTGATGTTTGGTGTTGATAAAACAGCTTCTCAAAAAGAATTACATTTGACGCGGTTTGAAAGTGTGAACCAGGACCAGCATCAACTTGGCATGAAATTCTGCATGAAGCCTTCCACCAACAAGTTACCTTCAACAGCTTTAAGAAGTGACTAGTGTGCAATGCGTTTGGGGATACTGAGGGCTGCAAAGAACACATTGGTTGCTTATCTTACAATAAAACATGTAGTTTAAACACAAGCACACACACACACACACACACACACACACACACACACACACACACACACACACACACACACACACACACACACACACACACACACACATATCTGTATTTGCAACAGTCAGCCCATCATTTACAGTAAAAGCAGAGTAAGGGACAACTGTCCTCGTTTTAGTTCCAGCAGCTGAGTGCTGATGCATGCTTTACAGCCTGGCTGGAAAACCAAGGCGAGCTATGAGCAACCTGTGATTTGTTTTGTCTAAAAAAAGACAGCCTGTTCACTTCTTTCTGTGTAGTATCATAATTTTGCTGATGTTTGTGCAGCTACAGTATATACAGCTCCATTACAACCTGGGGGGGGGGGGGTGTCACACTTTTATGGCTGACATAACTCTTGGCCAGCATCACAGTACATAGTCCATGGCCCCATGATCATCACCTCCTTTAAGTGCTACAAGGCTGCTGCCACAATGCACATAACACCACCATGGATTGATACTAGTTTCTGGTACTATGGTAATACTAGCATCATGAACTTCAAACGTATCAGCATGAGATAGTGTCTTCATAGCAGAATGCAGTTTCCAGCCAATGAGATGTGTTCAACACAACATCATGCCAATGATGGGCCAATGGGAATAGAATCAGCTCCAGGTCCAGGGGAATATAATTCTGAAAACTAATAATGATCGGGGCAGTAAAAATGTGACCCCACCGGGAAAGCATCTTTGCTGTCCGCTGCTCGCAGTGTATTGTATTGTATTGTATTGTATTGTCTTGTTTGTCCAATGTCAGCTGAATTGTAACTGTTGCCTTTGTCATGTCGCTTTCATCATAGTGTTAATTAAATATTCTCTTAATCCTCCAATTGCTCCCAGGCCTTTTCTCCTTCCTCAAAAATCCAAGAACACGTCTTTTAGTTTTTCTCAACAATTGGTGACCCCTGACGTGGATTTTATGAGGATAAAAGGAGAAAAAGCAGATTCAAAGGACTGGACTGGTGCGTGCTGGATTTTCATGCAGGGCCCAGACAACTGAGGAGGTGAGCAGAAGCCTGTTAAATCAAAATCCTGCATAGCTTATATAAGGAAATGCTTTAGGTGTGAAAATCCAGCAGCATCTCTGGAAGTCTGTAAAATGTAAAAGTTAGGGTTGGAAGCGATAAGTCAAAGGCAACCTATGTGATTTGTGTGTGGTTGGTTGTATGATTGTACGTGTTTGATACTGTTTGGGAAAAAGCTTAAAAGCCTGAAAAGGGTCCATGGTTTGGTTAAGTCCGTGGAAGTCGGCCGAGGTTGGGAACCTGTGAGAGCGTTTGAATCGCGTGCAGTACTTAGAGGTCCATTTGACTTGGCCGGGGTTCAGCCCTTGAAAAAACATTAAAAAGTCCGTAATAGCCGGCCGGGTTTTAGAACCTGAATTATTTAGATATAGAGGTCCGTACAAGCCGGCCGGGGTGTTTAGAGCCCCTGAAAAATCATTAAAAGTCCGTACGTAGCCGGCCAGGGTAACACCTGAAATTATTTTAGACATAGAAGTCCATTTAAGTCGGCCGAGTTTTTTTAAAAAAAAAACTCGAAAAAAAACCATTAGGCTAGAGGTCCGTAACAGCCGGCCGAGTTAGACTCTGGAAAATTTTAAATAAAAGACCGCGGGGCGGCACAAAGACACAGGTCTTCGGAGGGACGGAGAAAAAACTAAGACTTAAAGAAGCCAGTGTACGCTGTGTGCAAACTATGTGTAACCTGTGAGGGGGAGGACTTGGCATCACTGACTTTGCGGCGAAGGCGGAAGTAAAGCGCCCTGGGGCACCCCTCAGTTTTTTCCTCCAGAGCATAGAATGGGAATTAGAGCGGCCAATTTATAGCCTATAGGTATAGTCGAATTGTGTGAAATACACTTAGGAACTGTACAGAGGCCTACTGTAAATACATTGAATTGTGTATTGTAATTTGTGTCTGTGGCGACTTGCGCAGCGTGTTTTTGTTTTCTTCTTATCGATAAGCTACTGTAAATTAATTTGAATAAGAGTGTTGGTGTTGAAATTGGGAGACTGCGGAAGGCGGCTCTGCAGTGTGGGTGGGTAATTGTGAGCTCGCAGCTCAGCAGAGAGAATAGTAAATGTAAAATTATTCAGCATTATTGCTCACATAACAATTATTTTTTGTTGAACTCGGAGTTGCGGATGGGTTTACCAGTGTTGTTCGTGGTCGTGTTGAAACTGGAAGCACAGTGAGGTTATAATTCATTGTAAATAGAAGCATCTGTGTTGAATTTTTGTATTGGAAACTCCATTTCCGGAGTGGTATAACGAACAGCGACTCCATCTGGTTGGTAAATCATTACAACAGAGTGTCCACTAAAACCAGCTACGGGTTAGACTATGGAAAAATACTGTAAACTAGAGAAATGAAATTTCTGAAGAGATTGCGGCATGAATGCTGTATGATTGAAAGACTGACTGGATGGATGGCTTGATTTTTGTGGAAAAGGGTGAAACTGTGAGAATGGTTGAAAATGGAGATGGGTTAAGGGCATGAATGTTTTCGAATGGTTGGTCGCCGACCCTGAATGTATGAGACATGTGGAACGTTTGAAAGTTTGAATGGAGTTTCTCAGTGAATGCATGAATGAGCAGCTATAGCAGTTGAAGAAAGTCTGAAAACAGCTCAACTCTGAACCTGCAATCCATCCATTTCTTAAAAGGGCAAACATGCCTGCATGTTGAGCGTCATTTGATTACATTTTCTGTTTATGTTTAACGTTGTCCTATAGGGCCATCATTGGGAATACCTTAATCTTAGACTATTTAAACTTTAAATCCATTTTTTGTTCCTTGATTAAGACAACAAACAAACTTTTAGTGTATCCTGTATTCATGAAGGCAGGATGGAGGTTATGTAAATCTATTCAGACTGAATCAATGATGTAACACCCACACCCTACCTGTAAAGATAACCAAATGGGGGGGTGGAAATTTAGCAGTATGGGGAGAGTCATTTGAACCACTTTAAGACCAAAATGACTTTAAGACTCTTAGGGGTGTTCAATGGATAACTTAGTAAGTGCATATTTGGCATTTTGTGCACCTTGACTAATGATTGGTTTGATTTTTTGAAATGATGGGTTATTCATCTTCTGCTACATTTTCCATTCTGAGTTTTCTGTTATCTTTTATTCCACTACTTGTTGGTTTGGTTTTTATTATGTTTCATTTCTTTCACTCAAACTGTTGATATTCTAATAACTATTTGTGACTACAGACATATCTGAAGAAGTAAAGGTAAAGATGCATATGTTATTGTTACAGAATTACAAAACATGTCACCAGTGCTTCTGATGCTTCTGAGAAATCATAAGGTTGATAGAGTCAAGGCAGTAGCCTTACACTATTCTTAGATTTGTTGATTTTTATTATTTTTCTTCCTAGTTTGTAAATATTTGGTTCTAAAAAAAAAAAAAAAGGGGGGGGACTTGAGGATTTGTAGAGTTTTCTGCACTGGCCATGCAGAATGCTACACAAATCTTCTGCTCAGAGTGTCGAATGGGACACAGTTTTGCTCCAAAAATATAGCAACTTGCTGAACAAGTTTGTCAAAGAAGTTTGAAGTACCAGTAAAAGATTAATAATGCAGCCCATCCTCCCCCTTGACAGACTATACAGTGAGAAAATTGTGATGTTTTTATTTTTTAGTATATGTTTTTGTAATCTGTGATGTGTGTATATTTTCAATGGACTGATGATTTTGGGGTCATTTATTCCGTTTTGAACTGAAGTTTTTGCCCATCGCCTCAACGACTTTGGAAACAACAGATGACAAGAGGAAACTTTTTTTCCTCCATGAGAAATTAATGGAAGGACCAACAGATCAAAGACAAACTATCACATTCTTTCTTCGTCCCTGAATGAAAAACACTAATATGACTTTTTGCAATAAGTCAAGTCTGTCAAAGCCATTTAATTCACAGGAGAAAGCAGCCCAGTTACTCCTGTTGGGTCTGATGACTTCAGCTGTTCCAGAACCGGTTGGACGGGTTAATTCCAGGTGCTGCTGACCACCAGTACTGCAGCAGCCTAAGTGGTGAGGGACGTGCTCACATTGCAACATGGACAACAGCCCAGCAGAGCGTCAGGGGGAGCCGGGTTCAGACACACCGACGGAGAGCACCAAAGATGCTGACCGGATCACTCCTGCATGATGGCTTCCCAACACAACGATGCTGACTGCAGCCGACCAGATCACGTCTTCAGATGGCTGACAACAATACCAGCATAAAACAGCAGGACCGAGGCCCTGGAACCACTGACACACCGAAACAAGCTAAGGATGGCTTTCTCCTACAAGTGCTAGAGCGGCACACCCAGTTTGATGTTTCCCCAGTGCCACACTGATGACATGCACAATCAAGTGGCAGACATGCAGGGATGCTCCTGTTTCTATGAGGAATTATGTTTCAGAAACATTTCTGTTTCAGAAACAAGGAGGGATAAGGAGGGAGCATGCCACAATGTTCAGCAACTAAGATTTTTGTCCCCAAAAATTTTTTTTCAGCTTTTTTTTTTTTTTTTTGTGATTAAGACCAAACTTAATGTTATAAGATTTCTTTTCCAGGTTGAATTGGTTCAAATTCTCATTTCTATTTACCTGATCCATAACTTTAGGTGTGCCTATTTTTTGCTCCAAATGGAATGTGAGTCACGAATCATTGAGAGTTAAAACAGCAAAAGGAGGGACATAAATCATAACATCATCATCATACAATCGCTTGTATAAATCATAATGTTTCAGTTTATGCAACTTGTTTATGAAATGTTTCTACCATGAAGTATTTTCTTTTACAATTCTTTTCAATAAATTGGGGTTTACATTTTTGTTATATTGTTATGCAATCATAATGACATTGTTTTTGATAAACAGGTAAAATTTTCACACCAAAGGTGTGAAAAAGGAGGGATTGTTGAGTTAAATAAAGTTTCAATAATGGTGATGCTTGATATTGTTAGGTTCTAAAAAGTTTAAACAATGTAGCTTTGGTTCAGATGCATTCATTGCACATGGCAGCCTGGTTAAGGTCAAAGCAGACCTTTTGTCCTATTCTCCTTTTGTCTTTCCCAGGTAGATTAAAACCAAACACTTAACATATAAGAAAGAAACTTTTGTCCCACAACAGGAAGCAAACACCCTGATGTGCTGAGACTAATTAGAATACAGGATAGTCTTTGATCTGTGACCAGGATAAACCCCCAATGTGCATGCAAGAGGTGTGACCATCACATCTGAGGCTATGAGGAAAGCCAATGAGATGCGATCAACACATCATGCCAATGATGGGCCAATGGGAATAGAATCAGCTCCAGGTCCAGGGGAATATAATTCTGAAACTAATAATGATCGGGGCAGTAAAAATGTGACCCCACCGGGAAAGCATCCTTGCTGTCCGCTGCTCGCAGTGTATTGTATTGTATTGTCTTGTTTGTCCAATGTCAGCTCAATTGTAACTGTTGCCTTTGTCATGTCGCTTTCATCATAGTGTTAATTAAATATTCTCATTAATCCTCCAATGCCTCCCAGGCCTTTTCTCCTTCCTCAAAGATCCAAGAACACGTCTTTTAGTTTTTCTCAACAGCTGCAAAGAACACATTGGTTGCTTATCTTACAATAAAACATGTAGTTTAAACACAAGCACACACACACACACACACACACACACACACACACACACACACACACACACACACACACACACACACACACACACACACACACACACATATCTGTATTTGCAACAGTCAGCCCATCATTTACAGTAAAAGCAGAGTAAGGGACAACTGTCCTCGTTTTAGTTCCAGCAGCTGAGTGCTGATGCATGCTTTACAGCCTGGCTGGAAAACCAAGGCGAGCTATGAGCAACCTGTGATTTGTTTTGTCTAAAAAAAGACAGCCTGTTCACTTCTTTCTGTGTAGTATCATAATTTTGCTGATGTTTGTGCAGCTACAGTATATACAGCTCCATTACAACCTGGGGGGGGGGGGGTGTCACACTTTTATGGCTGACATAACTCTTGGCCAGCATCACAGTACATAGTCCATGGCCCCATGATCATCACCTCCTTTAAGTGCTACAAGGCTGCTGCCACAATGCACATAACACCACCATGGATTGATACTAGTTTCTGGTACTATGGTAATACTAGCATCATGAACTTCAAACGTATCAGCATGAGATAGTGTCTTCATAGCAGAATGCAGTTTCCAGCAGCTGCAGGCTATTTTCTATCATCCCCTTCCCTTTTGTTATTTACCTTGTCCTGTGCATTATGGCCAGTTTGTACAGTGTGTGTTGGGATTAGAGCTACATGCATGGAGCACTGTTTGTTCGTTGTCAGCAGTGTAAATCCTAAACAAGCACTCACAAGTCCTTGAGGGACCCCGAGCTCTGAGCTTAGCCGGTCAGCGGGGGAAGAACGTGGTGAAAGTGTACCGTTACGAGAGGTCTTTTGAGTTAGCTGATAGGGCAGATCTTAGTCTATATCCACGACGTTCCACTTCCCAGATTATTGTGTATTTATTGTGTTCTAGTTTCTAGGTCTTAATTTTCCTATGTCAATGTTTCATATTGCTCATTGAAATGTTTCTGCAGCGCTTCAGAATGTTTGTTTTTAATTCTGTGGTGTTGTAGTTCTTTCTTTCACTAGTGCAAATACAATTCGCTGCACTACGACTACAAGTGAGACTAATATCGCAGCCAATCTAAACACCGGTCCTATAATGCCAGTGAGGAAATTGTTTCGGACAATGTTTCCGGACTCTGCCATCTGACTTTGTTTTTGATGCTGTTTTATAGGTTTTGAATAATATAATAATAATACTAACAATAACCCATTCATAATGGCCTCAAAAAGGTCTTAAAAAGTCTTAGTCCGGCTTCACACTGGCTGCGTGGCATGAGCGCGTCAGCTGCGTGGCGTGTCCGTTTTTTATTTTGGCTCCCATGGTAACAGGTTAGAGCTTGCACACTGCCTGCTTGACACGCACGTCTCAGGCCTGCCAAAAACGCGTGCATGTTAGAAACAGGGTCGACGCCTAATTTTCATGCGACACGCGAGCGTGTTGGAAGTGTTTCCAGGCAAAATAGAATAGGAAAAGATGTTTATATGTCATTTTGACACAATACATATTAATAAATGATATGTTGATGTTTGAAAGGTTTTGACATAAATGCAGATATAAATGTAATTTATATTTTCAAATATTGCACCTGTCAATAAAGAATGAAATATTCTGTAGCCTATTTTGTCGTCAATACTGCCGACATTGTCTTTGCTGTAATCAAGTCAGTAGATATTTATGTTTAATATGTAGTATACTGCTGCTTGACTGCAGTAAATCAATGGGAAACACATGTACAATGGACAAGGCTTGCAGTAGCAGCGCAGCATCAGACACGTTTCTGGTGTGTAAAGACATAGAAAATGCCACGCAGCCGCCACGCAACTGACACGCAACAGAAACGCCACGCTCACGCCAGTGTGTAGCTGGCCTTAAATTTGACTTGGTAAAACATGTAGAAACCCTGCACAGAGTGAACCTCGGGTTTCGGGGTTGCCTACTTTGTCCAGGTGGGTACCCATCTTAAGGACACGTCTTCTGAATATTTCTTTTGTGTGATCAACAGTCCAAACCCCAAAGATATTCAATTTACAACCAAATAAAATTGAGAAAGAGTTGGAGAGCCTCAACACTCAAATGAGCTGTTTGTAATTTCTGTTTTAAAAAAATGACCTTAGCAATGAATCAATTCATCCAAGCTGTTCTTGATTCATTTTCTGTCCATCCACTAATTGTTCTCAGTACTAAGTTTGTGTTTTGTCAAATAGGTGAGAAAATACGACAACGTAATTAAAGCTTGACCTGTTTTTAAACACGTGAAAATCCTGACAGGAAATTGGCTAACAAGGTAAAGAAAAAAAAAAAGTCACATGACATCAGGGCTTTTGCTGAGCACAATTACTCAGAACTGCGCCTTTTAATGGAACTTGATTTCCATAATGGCCCCATGGCTCCGCAGTATCGATTACAGCTTCCAGCAAACCTTCCTCCACCAGCAGCACCAGCAGCACCAAAACTCAATTTCACTAGATTGAGGCAACTTGCGGTGATTATGCATATGAAACATAAGAAAAGAGCCGGGACTGAGGAAAGACAGACAGTGAGAGACAAATGAGACGATGGAAAGGAGAGGAAGAGAAGCAGCTGCCTGGCTGAGAGTAATGGAGGAGAACAAGTCGACTCTGATTGGAGTGGAGTGGGGAGCGTGTAGTATGTGTCTGTCCCTATTGATTCCACTGTGCACTTGCAGTCATAACACCCATACTTTAACTAAGTAAAACTTTGATTTATTTAAAAATTTGAGCAATAGTAGCCATTTATGTGAAACAGCAATGTGCTGAAGAGGCGGTCTCCTGCAAGGCTACGTTAACAACTGGGGAAAGCAGCGACTGACGCCCAAATTAGGTTATTGTAGTGCTGTGCAATGAATCAAATTTTAAATCCCAACTGGAGATAGGTCTGGCAATGCAAGACTAAGTTTAGTCACGAAAACGACTAGTTAAGTTCAGGAAAAAGATAGTGGTTTGGATTAAAACTGTCCCAAGGAACGCGCTTTTCCTGGGTAAAAGTCATTATTTTCCCCCTGGGAAGCAAACTCCGCTCCGTGGCTTGAAAGCTCTGTGTTTTATGACCCACCCATCCTCCCCAACCTCATCCATAAGTGGTCCACAGCATTCTTATACAGCAGCAGTCAATGTGGTACATACAGCTACTAAGTGGAATGCATACGGATTGCAGTGCATCACTTTTTGTACGAATGGTTCGTGAGAACAGTCTGTGTGAAATTGAGCTCAGCAGGGTTGAAGGATCTTCTTTGACAGAAGACCGAGCAAGACCAGGACAGAGGGATGGAGGGAGGACAGAAGTCAAAAGAGGAGGACAGAGAGCAGGAAATGACAGAGCGCTAGCGTTGACATATCCAGGTACCACCTGAAATAAAAGGTACCAAAGGAACGGGCATCACATATGAAGGATTTAGTGATGCACCTGTGTGCTGTAGCAAAATAGCTATCAGAACCTACATTAGGGCTAGATGTATCCCTAGTTTGGGATTGATATGTATGTCATGATATAATTAGAATTCACGGGTTATTTGCGAGTTTAATCAATAACTTGTTCTATCCATTTTCACACTGAGGGAAATGATTCCAAAAGGCTGACATTCAGATCAGAGATGGGCAACAATGTGTGGCACACAGCCATGTGTCACACTATCTGATTTCACTGATAAACCTTCCAACCAGAGAGGGGGGTAAAAGCAATCAGTGAAATAAGCCTCTGTGGCATTTGCTTGAAATGAAAATCTGCGGAGCATGAGCGCACATCACTGATTCAACACGCCTGACAAGGGGGAAAGAACTGGTGACAGCGATGTTTACTGCAATAAAATCTCACATGGAACAAGTGGTTTGCAGAGCTAGTTTTAATCTTGCAGTTTAATCTGCCATGCAGCCCCAGTGGGAGAGGAGGAAGTGCGTCGTGTTCATACTTTCTTGGTTCATGGGATATAAATTCAATGTAAAACTAACACACACGAGTACAATTGGAGGCTGTAATTCACCATGTGTTCTATTAATACATCCATGGTATTAATTTATGATACATCTGAGGGATGAATGTATAGCTACATACATTCATCCCTCAGTTGTATCATAAGTATGCTGTAAAGCCGTTTACATGGATGTAACGGCATTAGCGCTGCCGGGGCTATCGGCTCAAGCTAAATAATGGAGCTAGTTAGCTAGCTAGGTAGCTAACGTTAACGTAGCTAATATCTTATATGTCCCTATGAGCCAATGTGGGTTTAGTGTTTAACACTTATCTTACGATACATTGTATGCTATAAAGCCTGTAACGTGGATGTTTTAAGAGAAGCTCTGTTCACGAAATTGCAGGCTAACTAGCACGACATAATGATTACACCTCCTTGGTTGTCTAAATACATCCATTGTTTATTTAGATAACATTTCAGATGAATCCGTTCGACAAGCAAGAAAGCATTCCAGGACGGAGTGTGTGTCTGGAAGCCCTGTCCGTAAGTTAACATTTATGCTTGCATTTAAGAAACATTTAAGAAAAAATTCATATTTCCTACCATGGAACTACTGACATTCAACCTCGTGCATATCACGTTACTGTTCTGATGTGTTTGTCTCTTCCTGCCCTTTTTCAGGTCAGCAGATGTCACTGCGTCCACCACCGGCATGTACATTTTTTTTAGCGATTGTCTAATGTAACAGCATAGGTTCATCTTTTGCAATTGGATGTGCAAGAAACCTACCATAACCTGACCAATATTCATATCTGCTTTCTTTTTAGATGAGTCAACACCACACAGGAAACCTGCCGGTCGCCCAGAGCTGGAGGGGTCTATTGTAACGCAAGCTCGGCCTGCCACTTCATCTTGGGACCCAGTTGAAGGTACAGTGGCTTTGAATTTTCCATTTCCAATTAAATACAATTTCATGACAAGGAACTTGAGAGTAACTTAAAATTTTACTTTTAAATTTTTTGTTGTACAGCAAAACAGCAGAACTCAACATACAGAGGGTGGACACATTTGAGGAAAAGATGGATGAGCTGCTCATGCCCTTAAGGAGCTCCCAGTCACCTAGTCACCCCGCTCTGCTCCCGTCGATGACATGTTGCTGTTGCCCTGCTCGACAGTCACCGAGCTGCAAGAGTGTCGGCCAACCGGAGAGGAGGAACAAAATGGTATTTAAGTGCCCTAAGATTAACACTACATAATTGCATAACTTCAAATATCATTATATCTGAACTGACTTATTTTACAAAATGAGATTGTACAAGCTCTCCACTTTGTTCCACATGTATAATTTGTATTTCTATATGTTTTACAGCAACTTTTCCTGACAACCCTTGGAGGTTCGACCGGAGGTACTGCCAACCGTTGCATGCTACGGCGTGGTAACCAATGACGTTCTAAAACAGTATAGCCTGCGGGGCAGAAAGGCAAAGAAGGCCTTCCAGGACCTGCAGAAATCTGTAGCAGGAAAAGTTAACCCTCTCCTTGATTTCATGTTGTTTATGGAGAAGGAGAACCAGGAAATGAGTCTGGGGAAATGCAACGCTACCAAGTCACGGCCCAGCGACGTGCGTACCACGTAATTGGTACCACTGTTGTTAGTTATTTAAAGGTTAGGGGAACGTTCTGTAAAGGTTGCAATGTTAGGGGAACATTCCATAAAGGTTACAACGTTAGGGGAACGTTCTGGGAATGTTCTGAGAATCTTCGATGTAACCAAAAACTAACATTCCCTAAACGTCAGGAAAACTTTCCATGGAAACCAAAAACTAACCAAAACCTAACCTTCAGGGAACATTCCCACAACCAAAAACAAACGTTCCTGGAATGTTCTGGGAACCAAAAATTGTTACCTGGGATAAAAGTAAACTGGAGGGACGTTATGTTCCTCACTTCAAAATGGAACAAAAGTAGGATTGTGTAGTGACTTTACCCTGCTGTTCAACTCCGATCCTCCACATCAAGGACTCCAACATGTTTACGGTGCTGAATCATCACCGTGGTGCTCCGGTGCCATGCCATGTCGCTTTTGCTTATCTTGCAATTAACATACTTTTTCGATTTCGAGGCCGCGAGGGCCGGTCTGATAATAGTTATACTGTACATTACAGTTCTTAGCAACACCATCCGGTGGCCTGGTGTGCCGCTGCCTTGCCGGCCGCTGCCTGGCCGGCCTGCCTGGCCGGCCGCTGCCTGGCCGCTGCTCAACCCGTACGGCGGGCCGATCGTCTATTCAATTTCTCGGTAGATTTTTTGGTCCCACTCCGCCGCTGCCTTGGATGACTCAGGTTGTAGCCTACTGATTTATCTGCCTCCGCCATGAGTTCCGCCATGTGCTCAACTCAGTTTTTTTTTATACTCAAACATCTCCGCAACTTATTAATAGTCGCGTGACACAACAAATCGATAATGAAATTCGTTGCCAACTCTTTTAATAATCGAATTTTAACAATTTTATCAATTCGTTGTTGCAGCCCTAGTTAAATATCCACACAAGAAATGTGCTGAGGGAATACAGGACATGCACAGTTGGCATCTTGCACACAAGAACACATCTCATTTTGTTTGACCAAAAGTCAACTAACCTGGTTCTGAATGCAACAGAAATGGATATTCAGTCTGATGTTCAGGCTACACCACATTAAAAATGTAGGTCACATTTAAAATAACGTTTGGCAGTTTTACCAGATAAATTAAGTGAAGTGATTAAGTAATCGACTAGTCATGCATTTCTTTACATTAATCACCGCCAACTTCTGTATTGTTGTAAGTTTGCTATGCTGGAACATGGCATTATTTAAAGATACACATTTTTAAACTAAATGCATTAGCTCTAAATGCATCTGTATCATCTAAGAACAGCCACATACAGTACAAGTGCGTGTGTACTTTTCTATTCAAGCTCTCAGGTCTTATTTTTTCTTAGACGCTATTTAGCTTTTTTTTTTTCCTGCGTACTGTATTTGCTGACAGCAAGGCGGAAAGGAAATAAGGGATCCTGTTACTTAGGTGAGAGTCTGGACTGCACAAATATGCTAACCTCACCAAAAGGAATACATTGGAAACCACTAGAGTCCTTTTAAAATCAGAGGGAACCTGGAGAGCAGATAATTAGCTGGCAAAGGGAAGGAAAAAAATTAACAAGCACCAGGCTCATACCTTTACACATTCAGATGTGTAACTGTAAAAAAAAGAGAGCGTGTTAAAAGGTGCGTGCAGAAAAGGTGTAAAGGCACAGACAGTGTTTCGTCTGAGCTGGTAGCTGGTACAGCGAGATGTTCGACTGAAGGAGTAGTCGCCATGGAGATGATTAGTAGGGCCATCAGTAGTCCTGCTGGACCACTGTCCACAAAGGAGTCATTGTGAAGAAGAAATGTGGTATGTGAATGCCTCAGTTAACAGCTCCTCAATGACATGTCCTCCCTGAGAGGGATGCTACAGTGTTTTCCTCAATGCATTATGAGAAACATAATAGATGGTGAAGTTTTTAAATGGCAGTGTGTGAGTGTCATAAGCTTCTGGACTCAACCTGACACTGACCTGACTTGACTTTTCATACAGGGACCCGAGGACAGCCAAACCCAGTCAGAATAGACCAGCGGAAAATTTCTGTTCTGCGTCACATTCCGTTTCATGTTCTGCATCACATGCGTAACAGAAAGTGAGGTAACATAACAAATGTACTGATTTTACCCCAAACCACAATCTTTTAAACTTTAATAAGTACCGTCTTGGCCTGGCTATAACATATAATACTTTCTCCTCCATGGAAATATGTCTTTTTCGAAACAGGTATTAGACATATTGACACATATATAGTTACAACAGGCCCCTAAATAAGATAAGAATAAGATAAATTTATCCTGACCCAAAAGAGTGATTTCGAATGAATGTTATATTTCTACGCAAACATTAACGTATGTTCCTATTTAAGTGCAATATTATGTCTCTGGATTGCCCATAGGTGTGAATGTGTTATTCGTCCATACCACGTGTCAGCCCTGTGAGAGACTGACAACCTCTTCATGTTGTGCCCTCTGTGCCTCTTGCCCAGTGCATGCTGGGAAAGGTTCCAACCCACTATGACCCCGAAACCAAAACACGAAAGCTATAATTTGCAACAATTGAACAAAAGTTAATCTCGCTCAATTTTGGAAAAAAAAGTCCTGCTTGTGAGCACATACATCATCTCACAAGCACATTGCAATCTGGAATTGACATTCTTTCATTAAAAAAAGTCAGTGCTGCTCAGTCTGATTGACAAATGATCTCGGGGAGGTGCTGCGCAGAAACACCACAGCAATTAGCACTTAGCATCGCAGACGGAAGAGGAGTATATAAACACTTAAAATTCTGGTCCCAGGACCTGTCAGACCTTTTGCATATCAAATGATCGCAGCTCTTGACAAATGAGGTCCAGCGAGGAGTAGGTGAGGATGTGAAGTGATTCTCGCTGAATCATGACGGACGGTATGCATGCCAGCAGATCCCTGGGACCTGGACCCAGTCCTCATCGGCCTACAAACCAAGCTACTAATACTGGAAACAGATGTGATGCTAATCCCACACAAACACAAACACACACACACACACACACACAGACAAAGACACACACACACAAACACACACACACAGACAAAGACACACACACACAAACACACACACACAAACACTCAGTTTCAGTGAATTACTTCCGTTACTGAAATTGAGTAGTTTTTTTTTATGTACTTCTACTTTTTAAGTATAAATATGAAATGAATATCTCTCCCCCGCTGTTAAAAAGTAACTACGTAACTTTTACTCTTAGTACATTTTAAATGAGCTACTTTTTACTTTTACTTGTGTTGATTTTTATACCGGTAATTTTACTTGGAGTTAAGTAAAGGTTCATCAAAGTACTTTAACGTGAGTAGAATATTGTTGTACTCTTCCCACCTCTTGCCATCAGAACAGAACTCGCAGAGTTCACATCGAGGGCAAACTCGAGCAACATAGACAGAGAATGACGAAAAGCGAGAGAGTGTTTTAAGTCGATCTTTCGCCGCCTCTCCAGGAACTTTGTCATATCTCGTCGGCACACACCACACACCTATTCTCCATGGAAGCCGACGATAATGCCGCCATTATCTACTTCCGTTTGTTTAAGCCTTTGAGGGTTTAAGTACCCTTGGCTGAGGGCACAGCGGTGCATTCCCATGAGGGAGAAGGTTTGAGTAGATGGCTGCCGCAGTTCTGCTCAGATGAGACGAGAGCAGCATTTCCTTGGGGATATCTCCCTCCTCTGCTCCGATGTGGCGGCAGGCAGCAGGAGGTACGAGGGAGGAACCCCCGGGACTCCAATTAAAACAGTGCCAGGAATTCCTGCTGCTAGCGCAGCATACATTAAATTACAGTATATTACGAAAACACCTCTGGACTTATACTATAATGTATATGTATGACTTCATGCACCTTTAGGCGCAGGCAGGTAAAATGAGTTTTCCATATACACCAACAACCAGATTGCTGTGAAAAACCAGGTTAACGCTATGAAATTACATAACGTGTACATGTGCTAATTTCGACTCCTCTAGAAGCCCACCATAAGGCTGCAGAATGGACACAGTCCAAAACAAATTTCCCTTTGGGGACAATACAGTATATCTTATCTTATATCTTATACCGTACATGCATGTTATTTAACTCAAGCCCTGAGACAACTGATCTGCCTGGGTAGCATGGGAGAAGGAACCACTGGACCTGCTGTAGACGAGTATTGCCACTGTTCATAACACCCCAACGGCACATCAGACACCACCTACCAAGAGCCTGGGTCTGTCCGAGGTTTCTTCCCAAAAGGGAGTTTTTCCTCGCCACTGTTGCACTAAATGCTTGATCTTGAGGGATTTACTGGAATTGTTGGGTCTTTGTAAATTATAGAGTGTGGTCTAGACCTACTCTATCTGTAAAGTGTCTTGAGATAACTCCTGTTATGATTTGATACTATAAATAAAATTGAATTGAATTGAAGTGATGCAGGGACTTTTTACATTGTAAAGTATAAAGTTAGACATCAAAGACTCAAGAGGATTACTATTATGTAGGGTGTGTGATTAGGGGCAGTGGAGTCCGAAATGTTAGAGATGTAACTGTGATTGAAAGGCCACTGGTTTGATCCTTAGACTGGCAGAATGAATCTGTAGGGGAAGTGAAAGACTACTGCTAAAGTGCCATTGAGCCAGGCAACTGCTCAGACTGTGGTGTGGTTGGACTCTAAAAGGTTGTAATCATGAATCTGCTTGTCCTAACAAATAAAGGGAACACTACCAAAGTGCCCATGAACCCAAAGACCTCCACTCTCACAAAAGCATGTCCAATCACATGTATGAGAATTTGTTTTATCTGATGCCCCTATTAACAGGATGACAAAATGTAATTTATATGATAGCTTTCTTATCTGCCACATAAGGTCAGGTCAGGTTTAAAAATAAAGACTACTTGGTTAAGTTGAAGGAAAGATCATGGTCATGGTTAAAATAAATCAATGTTGACTATTGATAGGAAGCGAGAAACGAACAAAGCAGCAGTCAACAAATGCTCTCTACTCTGACGCATTTTTGACTTATCCATCCACCCTGACCTCTTCCCAAAGAAGGTTTCGGTGTGAAGAATAAATAACTTCTGCCTTTGCCCCTGACAGGCAACAGTTATAATTCAACCGACCACTACACGGCCTAATCATGTAAATGTAAGCACAGGTCATTTAAGGCATTTAAAGATCCCATATTATGCTCATTTTCAGGTTCATAATTGTATTTTAAGGTTGTACCAGAATAGGTTTACATGGTTTAATTTTCAAAAAACACCATATTTTTGCTGTACTGCACATCTCTCTCTCACTGCTGCAGCTCCTCTTTTCACCTTGTGTTCAGGTCTCTGTTTTAGCTGACAGAGTGAATCATCTTTTCTTCTGTACTATCTTTGGCTGCACTCGCACATGCGCAGTAGCTCAGATCGTAGATCATGTCAGTTAGCTCCATAGACAGTAAAAGAAAGTTTGTTTCTCCAACTTTGGTCAGTTACAAGGCAGGATTAGCCGGGAGACTTCTTCTAAACAAGGGTGCACATGTAAGTACTTCTTTTGTAGATTATGGTGAACTTGTGTGTGTTGTAGCAGTGCTTTGCCATTGAGAATGAGCTAGCATGCTAACGCTAGCGCTAGCATGCTAACAGTTGTGGCTAGCCCGTCGTTTCGGCTAGTTACGTGAAAAGCCATGCAGATTTTAAACAGCTCACCCAGAGACTGAAGGCAGGACACATTCAGAAACCGTATCTCACTCAAAACAGCATGGATAGATTTTTTTCCAAGTTTGTATGCGTGTGGAAGCACCAGAGACACAAAATAACACCCCAAATCCCAGAAAAAGTTTTTTTTTTTAATAATATGGGCACTTTAAACAAATAACAAATGCCAAATGTTTCTTGTGAGAACAGTGTCTTCTTTTCAAGAGCTAATTTTACAGAGGGATTCAATGACTTACTGAACATGCAGACACTGGAGGCAGAACGCGTCACTAATCAGAGAGTGACTTCTTTGAGAAGCAACACACAGTTTTCTATGAGCTATTAGGCTGCCTTGACTGCCTTGGTTAACATTGTTTATAAAACATACCTGCTGATTTTAAATGTGACGCATCCCTGCTCTGCCATTGCCACTCTTCTCTTACAATCTATATACCAAGACATGAGAAACCTGATTGGAATTGTCTTGCACAGTAGAAACTAGGACAAGTTGTCCAAGGCATTTTAGGAAATCTTAGCTTAGTTTTGCCAGGACAAGTGTTCTAGTTTTGCCAGGACTATTGTGCTAGTTTAGCCGGGACTATTGTTGTAGTTTTGCCAGACTATTGTTGTAGTTTTGCCAGACTATTGTTGTAGTTTTGCAAGGACTATTGTTGTAGTTTTTCATTTCAAGATTGAATGGAAACCCTGCATTTAGTCTACAACTCCACACTGACTTTTTCTAGTCACACTGTGTGAGAGGACCCAGTGCACCACTCACCACTCTTTCCGAGACCATCTCACCCACAAAACGACCGTATAGGTCGATTGTGCAAGCAGCTTCTAATAGTCATATTTACGTTTGTTGTATGGCGGCGACCCCTAGTGGTCATAGTTATTATCATGGGAGCAAACGAGGAAGTGAGGTGACAAAGTATAAGAGCACCAAACTCCATGTAAGGGGGCAGGTTTGGGTGGTGGATGGCTCAAACAAACACAATAGTTAAGGGTAATTTTTTTAAATTAACTGACTTTTATGTATGTATTAAGATCCTTATTTTATGTGACTTTTTAGACGTTTTGATAACATGGCAAAGTAAAAAAAAAAGGTTCAGTACATTTATGTATATTTTTATTTTTCAGATTTAAAGAAATTTGGAGTCTTTGCTGTTAAGAGAAAGAGTACAATCATATTCTACTTAAGTAAAAGTACTATTATTTTGATGAACTTTTACTTAAGTACATGTAAAATTACCGGTAAAAAATAAAAAGTAGCTCATTTAAACTTTACTCTGAGTAAAAGTTACTCAGTTACTTTTTAACAGCGGGGGGAGAGATACTTTTTATATGTATACTTATTTAATATCTTATTTATACTAATTATACTATAACTATTTAGCCCACTTAAATCACAGTCTTTTGCAATTTGATAAGGGCACAAAGCAACTTTTGATTGTATCAACAGATATTTTGCCAAAGCAAGGATGCAAAACGTCAGAGACATTTTTTATTTACTTTAAACAAAACATACTAAAAGTAAAATTACAGATTTAATAAACTACTTTAAAAGCAGAAGCACACAAAAAACTATGCAATTACAGTAACATGAGTATTTGTAATACGTTACTTTCCACCTCTGAACACACACACACACAAACACAGAGAGTTCATCTTGTTGCCGGGGTCTCTCATCATCTATCTCACGCAACCATCAGAACACTCCCCGTTCACTAATTGGCCTATTAGTTTTGGTATTGGCCATGGAGGGGGGGGGGGGGTCCTGCAGCCATTACTGCTGCACCATCCTCTGACCGCAGCACTGTTTGACTAGTTGGCTAGCTAGCAAGCCGGAGCGTAGTGGATATGACTAATGCTGGAGCAGCCAAGCCATTAGCCAACATATACAATTATTGTCCAGACACTTTCCCCCTAATGACACACACCTCGCCTCTGGGACCAATTACTCATAAATGTGTGAGGAAAGCCCGGTGGGCTGCATCTGCGTCTTTGATTAGCACTTTCTGCTGTCTTTCTGCTAAAAACGTCCTGTCACATGGAGAACGCCTGCATAGCATCTGAGGCCATTTGTCAAAGAGTGTTAAAGCCTTTATTTACAGCTCTGTGTCCAGTGCCAGTGACTGAGACGGCGGTGAATTCCAAAGAGCGGGTATTAAGTGGCTGTGTCAATGATTTATATTTTTTTGGGACCGGGAGAAAGGTGTCAAAGAATACTGGTGGGGTGCTCCTCACATTGAAAGCCCAAGCACAAGCTATTAAAATGAGTTATGGCATGAACACAACTCTCATTCAGTCTCAGTTATTGATTTTGGATCATTTTTTTGGGGCAAGAGTGTATTTCATTGCTGGGGGGGGGGGGGGGGGGGGGGGGGGGGGTCATGGCTGTCATGAATAAAAGCAACCTGACAAGATAAGAACAGGACAGGAGCACAGAGAGGCAGAGTGAAATGGAATCAAATAAAATGGAGGCAAGTGGTGTAAAGACAGAGTGACCAGCATTAGTTGCACCACCAACAGAAGAAGAGAAGTGCAAATGTGAAGTTAATTCAGGTTTTTTTGTTTCCAAGAGACACTTTTTAAACAAGTGTGCATAAAGAAAACAGACGAGCAAGACACAGCGAGTGCTGTGTAGTTGCAGGAAACATTCAGCTATTACACAAAACTGGCGGGCAGTTCAGCGCTTGTGTTTAGCTTTTTTTACTTTCTTGTGGCAGCAATAGAGGCAGTGATGGTTTCCTGTTTCCTGTACAGGATTCTCACACCGCCTCAAACCACAGCTCAAAACACACCGACAAGTCTGACTTATCACAGGTCCGCTGCATTTTTTTGAGTGTCGCCCCTGCGGCAAAACCCGCGCCGCACCCTAAATGCACTACCCCCATTCAAAATGAATGGAAAGACCTTGCATTTTTGCCGGACCGTCGGATGGCCGACGCAAATAGTCTGAACGCAGCCTTAAACTGAAATGATCCGTTATGTGTCATGATAAACGAGAGGGTCTTCATGTCATCTGCCCATGTCTGCCATGGTCCACCAAAGAGTATATGAGGTTTTTGGCTGAAAACCTAATGTAGTATAAATAGAGCTATAGAGTATAGCAGGGCCTTAAGTGTCAAGTTCTCAAAGCATTCATTAGATAATATTAAAGTGTTGGACAGAAAATAATATAATAAATATAATATACATTCTTACAGGCTTAACATGACCAAAATGTTTTAAAAACATGCTATGCTATTGCTATTGCTATGGAAAGATAATGGGGTCGAATCAAAAAGTCTTATCCTCTGGGAATAATATGTGTGTTGAGCACATTTTAATGGCAGTCTGCCCTTTCTGAAAGCAAATATCTTCTGGGCAGATTTCATTTTGGACTGAGGATTGCGCAGAGAAATTGAGAAAGGCTCATTGAGTGTCCCGAAGTCAAAGAGTTCATCCTCTGGGGATAAATATGATGGCAATCTACCCACTTGATTTTGACATGTACGTCAACAAAAAACCTTTAAACTTTCACCGTGACTGTAACACCAGGGGTCAGGGCGTCTAGAAAATCATTAGGGATGATCCTCTGGGGACATACTGTATAATATTCATTCTAAATGAAATGGGTATCTGAAAGCTTTGAACAGATGGACTAAACATCAACATCATCTGCATTGCCTCTAGTGGGGCAAAGGCATGTTTTACTTCTATGACGTCAGTGTTTATATATTGGATTGCCAAATCCATGACCATGTCCATATCACATTGTGTTAGTAGATTTTGTGTTAGAAATACATTGTAGAGTAGAGTAATGTAGTACATTGTAGAGTAGCCATTGTGTTAGAAATACTGCTCAGTAGTAGCAGTATTTCAGCAAGAATGAGCTAAAAAGAAGAAGAAAAAATAACAGAGTAATGAGACAAATCCAGTAAATATTGGCATTGAGCCCTGGTACAGATAGCAGATTTAGCTTTGCGTTTTGTCTGAGATGGGTGACCCTCTCTTCTTCCTTTCCACCCCCCACCCCCCCCCCTTCTCAGTCTCTGACACCCATCTTCTCCCACTTTTCGCTGTCGGATCAATATGCCCCCTAAGTGCTGTCTGACTAAAGGCATATTCCACATTTAAGTTCACTTCACATAGCAGTGGCTGTAACTCAATCTCCACATTACACCACTCCCTAATGATGCTCGGTGCCATTTCTCACAGCTCCTCTAATGTGGGCTGATGCCTCTGTGTGTGTGTGTGTGTCTCTGTGTGCACTCTAATACTGAGTCAGAAATGTCCTGTGTCATATGTATTTAAACAAATAGCTATATCTATACATATATTAATGTCTTCACATTCCATTAGGGGTGGGAATCACCAGAGGCCTCACGATACAATATTATTGCATATTATTTTAAACAAATAAACAAATGCAATGTATTACCTTTTTTTCCAACTTTCCAATTTCAAATGATGTCACCAAAAGGAAACTTTGCCAACATCTGTCTAAAAACATACATTTCTCTGTTTGTTCATCTCACTTCAATTTCATTGCTGCAAGATGGGATTGTCGAGCAGACAAACTGACCAACACATGTATAATAATAGATTGATACTTGGCGTCTATGTATCGATACAGTATTGCCACGGAAAATATTGCGATACTGTGCTGTATCAATGTTTGCCCCCCACCCCTATATTCCATGACCTTAATTCTTACCAAATCACCCATGTGGTAAATAGCTCAGACTTTTTCTTTCCATATGATATTGATGAGGGAATTTAAAACCAATTGCAATCTGGCCTCCATTTGGGATGTGTCTGACAAAAATCATAAAAGCCTTGAGACACTGATTGACCCTGAGATTTTTCAGCACGTGAGCATCATCCGGTGTTTTCCTCCATGCAATGGAAACCAGTGCATGCTGCTCACAGCTTTATTTAATCTGTTTGTTATTGTTGTCATTACTTTTGAATCCATACTTATTTTGTATCATCATATCCAGGCAGTCCACAGTCTGCCCGGATGTGTTAATGGTCTGATGGATCCAACGCTGCTTCACACATTGAAATGAATAGTAGCAGAATAGTAAACCCAACAATAGGAATGAGGGGAAATATTGATTCAGTCACAAATCCAAGTTACTTGTTAGAGGTTTCCATATCATCATATTGATTTGAGAATCAAAATTCTTAAGAGTTATTTTTGACGATTGTAACGGTCATTTATACTGTAATGAAATCAGATGCAGTACGTGTATATACATGATGGACGACGTGTCTCCACTTCCTCCCACTGTACAAAAGTGAAGCCAACATATCCCAGATATGGGTGCTGCCATCTTGTAGTTTTGGAGCCAGAGTCTGCGCAGAAGTGATCGGGCAGTGGATTCGCGGTATCGATGTCCCGCCCATACACCGGCCCGACCAATTGCAAGTCAATCCTAGCTGTCAATCATGACGTTTCAGCCCGTTTTGTATAACATCAAATAATTAATAAAAACCAAACATAAATTTGCCAAAAAAAAATGATGTGTACTTTGATTTTTTTGTTTGGCCCATGTCCCATCCGCTAGTCTATATCCACGACATTCCACTTCCAGGATTGCTCCGTTGCCGCTGGAAATTCCGTCAGATGTCAATCTTTTCTGGCGGATGTCCGTTACCTTCTACTTTCTTTGCATTGTAATTCTAAACTCCGGTGGATTTCTGAGGACTCTGGTTAACTGCTCCTCAGATCTCTGCAGGGTAAATCCAGACAGCTAGCTAGACTATCTGTCCAATCTGAGTTTTCTTTTGCACGACTAAAACAACTTTTTTGAACGTACACATTTTTTGGCAGCTGCACCGTGGCTCCGTCTGGCGCTTAGCGCTGCCCAAGACGATTGCAATTGGTTTAAAGAAATGCCAATAAACCAGAGCATGTTTTTCTCCAATCCCAGAATGCTGTTTGGACTAGCCAGACCCTCCTCCGCAGTGCTGTGGAGGAATGTCTGGCAAAGCGAGACTACCAATCTGCTAACATGGAGGGGGCGGGGCTTTTGACCTCTACTGCAGCCAGCCACCAGGGGGCGATCCAAGATGTTTTGGCTTCACTTATAGGGCCCTATCTTGCACCCAGCACAATTGACTTTGTACTCCGACGCACAGCGGACTTTTCCCTCCATAGACGCACGTCGGTAAATTAGGGAAATAATTTGCGCTCCCGGGGGCGGTTCAGCGAAAAGAGGAGGTGTGTTCAGGCGCAAATGTTCCCTGGTGCTATTTTTCAGTTTCAGAAAATAATTCTGCCACTGACCAGGAAAAAACTTAGTCTAAAGTCAGTGGCGCGTTATTCAGATGCTATTTTAGGGGTGCATGCTTGGCCATAATGTAGCGTGTACACAATGCGCATACACTTTGCTTCTCTCATCTACACGGACGCAGCAGTTCCCATATTTGCAAACCATACATAATTACAAGGAAAAATATTACTGAAAATGTGCTTCAGGTGTTTGGATAGGTCAGGAGGCACTTTACAGTCCAGTCCTCAAAAAGTTGCAGCATTCTTTGTGGCTTGTTGTGTTTTACACAACATTTCCATGAATCATGGATGTGTTGATGACATAAATGAAGAAATATTAGAGACTTAAGGAGACGTGATGTTGAACTACAGCGGGATTCTACACTTGAGGGTCCAGGAGTGGCAATGAGCGATGTGGGGGGGAGGAGGAAGAGGCACAACAGGAGCAGGTGGTGCGTTTGGAGGCCCACGCTCCATGGCTGCAGCAATCCTCTCCAGACTTGAGGAGATGCGCCCACAATGGTGTGTACATGAATGACACACAACATTACAGTTATTTTATTGTTGTAATGAGCACAGGGAATGAGAAGGTAAACCGCATAATGAGGATGATGATGCACACTCTAACCTAGAAGCTCAGGATGAATTTTTGTACTCAAAAAGTACATTTAAGCTGGCAAAGCTGGAACGGATGGGAAGCCAGTGAGGGATTGTGTCCTTGTTGCAGCACTATCGCCTTCTGTCCAAAGTTTATTAGCTCCAGCAGAAGACTTTTCTGCTGCAGTCCCACTTGCTGCTGAAAGCTTTAGGTCATCTTTGAGCCCAGTATTTTAAAAAGTAAGCATGATAAAAAATGTTAAATACTTGCTCTTAGGGAGGGAATTGTTGGGTCTTTGTAAATCATAGAATGTGGTCTAGACCTACTCTATCTGTAAAGTGTCCTTTGATAACTCCTGTTATGTTTTGACACTAATGTAATTTGATTGAATTTAATTATAATAGTGAATAATCAATACTGCTACTGCTGAATATTCCAAAAAAAACGAAAGATGATATTCTACCTTCAGACCACATTTCAATGTCCACACTAAAACATCCAAAACGTATTTACAGTGCAATGTAAAACACTGACCAACAAAAGGACATGCTCTGGCTCATTGCTGCTGTCCAGGTACAATCCCCCCCTTCAGCTGGGATCTGGTGTCTTCCTCCTTTATCTACTCCTTCAGCTCTTGCCTTCCCCTCGCAGCGCATCTTAAGTCAGTCAGCCGGCCTCTTTGATGTTATTTTGGGATCAATATGTTCTGGAAGCTCGTGAGCCACTCTTCTGCTGCTGCAGGGAGGGAGGGAGGGAAGGAAGCGTGAACCAGATTTCAAGCTACGACATATGAGGAAGCATTGCATCTCCGTTTTCCTCAGGCAAATTCCTGTTGTCTGACGCCCTTCCTCACCAGAGTGTACACCGACTATGGAGAACACATTCATGGTGTTAACGAGCAGATGAATGCTAAGGTGCTGTGTGTTTACACATTGGTGTCACTCACTCAGCAGGAAAATGCATATTGTGCATACACAAATATGAATGTTCACACATACATCAACACGCAAACACATTTGGATCACACACACACACACATATTTTATGTATCAAAAGTTTATATACAACAAAACTGTCGGCGCGTCCACATGATACAAGCCTTCCGTGATCGTACACCACCCCCACCCCTCCTCCACACAGTTGCTAGTAGCCAAGGAGGACACGGAGGATTAAAAAAATATGGACTCTTCGGAAGAGGTAGTGATCTTCAATCGATTTCCTGAGCGTGAAAGTCGCTGGACGACACCAGTTCCTGAACAGATATCCAGATAGAGTTTGGTGGAGCCAATAGTCTTAATTAGCTTTGTAGCAACTCATTTGGCAATGACTTGAATGTAACGGACGTTCATTAATATAAAAACTTTAAACTAAAGCTTTAATTGTTTTAGATATTTATCAAAGCACCTATGTGGTTTATACTATTTGTTAATACATGGCTTCATCTAGAAAAATCTGGAACAAAAGCAGCAACTTCAAAACAACACATCCGTGGCAGTATTAGCCTTTGCATCCTTTGCTGAAGCTCAACATGTGTTTGTACAAGAACACACACACACACACGCACGCACGCACACACACACACACACACACACACACACACACACACACACTCTTTGATGCTATTACCTCAAGCCATAGTCCCACGGCCACATTTCAATCTGCATTCATATTAGTGTCAAAGCTGCTGAGTTGCTTGCCGCCCCCATGAATAGTCATTACCAATCCATTTGGACTGGGTTATCATCAGCTGGCACCAGCCCCAAATCCCATTTCACCCCTTCTACAAGCTCGCTCTCTGTCCCTCACCCTGTCCCCCACCAACATTAGCCTATCTGCCATTTGCAAAAATAAAATAATCTCGTCGTATATATATATATATATAAACAGCTCCAACAGGCCAACACATACTGCCACATTGGCTCAGTTACTTCCTTTTCTAGTTTCTATTATTATATTTCATATTTCACTCATGAATCATTAATGTCTCCATATCCACATTTCTACTTGTGTCCGCTATTAACAAACAGTAAAATAAAAAATTAAAAAATATATTATTATTATTATAGTATAAGTGTCTCAAAATTCACATTAATATTAGTCTATTAGTGTAATAACAGGCACTTTGATCCATGTGTTAATATCTGTTAGTGTCATTACACAAAGTCCAGATCAGTTTGAGTTTTTCATATCTACTTATTTGGGTGAGGGGTTACAACGAAATTAATATAATCTAAACATGTTAATAATAACAATAATTGCTGAGCCTTTTGATATCAATATTGAATATCTTCCATGAAAAATTCCTAAAGACAACGTTTTTTTGTCTTTTATCACAATAATCCATGTAGATACCAACCTAGTCTCACGTCAGTTCGTGATGGCATCATGAAAATAAATCTATAAGATCGTGATACCATCACGTAATTGTGAAGATTTACGTGATATCAGCACGTTTTTTTAAACTAATGTATTTTAATGGGAAGCATATTTCGTGATTACAGCACGTTTCTTTCTGCCAGTCGGCTGCAGCAGAGAAGCTGGATACAGCTTCACTATTATTGGTATTTTAGTCCAATAACCGCTGTTTTTATCAACATTTATTCATCAGATCTTATCATGGTTTTTATGTATTTCTTGTAATATTATTATTTCGGTCTATTTAGGCCAGGGAAGTTGGATTGCTTTATGTTTATTGATATTTTTATAAAATGTAACGCTACACCTATCAACATTTATTTAGATGTTATCATGGTATTCATTTCTTTATTTTAATATTATTATTTTGAAATATTACAGTAAATAAGACAGAACAGTAGGCTACGATATGAGCCGAGCTGGGCTGGGCCAGCTGAGCGCAATCAAAGCAGATATCCCACAATGCAATGCAGGCAGTCATATCAGAGAGTCGGACAGCGATCAGCGGGTCTACCGCCAGAATCGCTTCAATGTACATATATATATATATATATATATATATATATATATATATATATATATATATATATATATATATATATATATAATCAGTGGTTTTGTCGCCAGCAACAACATGTTGCTCAGTTTTCTTCCAGTAAATTATGCAGCATAATAACGTTTAAAAAATCAGCTGAAGACTCCAGAAGTGACGTAGTACGTACCACTGCCGGACAGGAAAAATACAAATACATAATATTCGTAATATTGATGTTTTTGTCTAACATTGTATTTGATGATTTAAACAATGAAGATAATAATAATAGTAATAAAATACAGTTTCATGTATTTGTCTCATGTACTGTTTAATAACATTTAAAAAACTCAGCTGAAAACTCAGGAAGTGACGTAATAATTACTGTTCCGAGTCTGTGAAAGATTGCTGCACGTTTATACAATAAAAATACCAATAATGAAAAAAGTGTTTTATGCTAAGCACTTTGACTTGCCTTGTATATACTATAATATATATATATATATATATATATATATATATATATATATATATACCTATATACTTTGACTACTTTGCATTTGTTTTGACTTGTTGATAAACTATTTAGGCCTACAAAGAGAAGCATTTTTTAATTTTATTGTCCATGCATCATTATTTAAAAATGCAATTTTCTAATTTTGCAGTTGATGAATGTTAATAGCAAAGACTAAAGGGAAAAAAAACATGAGCATATTTATGCATGGGACTTTGTAAGATTTAAAATCACACTGCATTAGTTGTTTTAAATAAATGACTAAATTTCTATTTATGGCAGGCCTAACATATCAATTATTATATTCATAAGATGATCCTCATTTCAATCACCATGGCTACAGCTTGCAACCATCCTAACCTTTGTATTCTTTACTGAGAGACTATCTTTTCAAAACTAAGAAGGGCCTAGTTTTAGGAAGCATGTTCAGGAAATTAAAAGGATAAGCAGATTGTTGCTGAGGCTTTTTAACAGAGTAAGATGTATATAGCTGTTTTTTGGCACACTTCTGCCTCAGCCTACTGCACATAGACGTTTTGCATATTCTGCTAAAATAGAGACCTGGTGGTGCCATGCCAACAATCTCATTCAACCATTTGACAAACTGAGCAGTTGGTGGTGACATGGGTCAGAGGGTATCAGAGGTCATAAATGATGGACCAATCAATGCACTCTGCTCCAATAGGCACCTTGGTGTTCATATGGACACCTTTGGCTGGAAGGCCCGTGTTCAAAGTGTGTGTTATCATTTAGAGCAGACACTCACCGTGAATCAGAGGGTTTCTGTTATACAAGGCTGCATTACAGAGCATATTCATATATACCTGCATGGCAATATCTAAAAACATCTCATTTAAAGCTTGCTTGTCAGGTGACTGTCATGAAGGTTGTGGAGAGGAATAGAAACCAGTCTCTCCAGGCAAGCACAGAGAATATGACCTGATCTATCTTTATTCTCCATGCAAAGTGTGAGTTCTTATCCTCTGGCAGAAGATATAGGGTACCCCAATGCAAACTTAATATTTCTAAACTGTAAGCCTATTCGGACCTACCTCAATTAAAACTTTAAATAATGTTGCTTGAGGCTGCAGGGGTTTTGCAATAGCTTCATGATATGATGCATAGGGTTGTGTGTAGGTTGCTCTTGTCACTGTTTGTGAAAGATGAGCAATAGATTGTTGCTGTGTGATGTGCTTCAGTCTGGCTACAAATCCCTTTTTTATTGTAAGTATATGTCAGCTGTATGATAAAACAATATGTCAAGTGTTATGTGTGAATAATTTGAACTCAACGCAGATATCCCTCCGGGGACAATAAAGTATCGCCTGCAAATTGGTCTCCATGATATGTGAAAATTAAAACTTTGTCGTAGGTCTATATCATATATATATATATATATATATATATATATATAATATAATATATACATATGGTTGGAAAGGTCTCAACCTCCACAGTAATATATGTCAGTCTGAAGAGGATACATTACTCCTGCTTTGAAATATTGACCTCTGAACCTTGAACCCAGTACATGTTTGAAGGCTTGTCATTTGACAACAGAACAGAAGGTGCTACAAACATAGGAGCAGCTGTTATAGAAAGCTCTGGACCTCAGCTGTCATGTAGATATGGTCACCAAAGTTTACCAACTGTAAGCACTGTCAAATATGGTAATAAGCTCTTTCACCTATTTAACGATTTGATTTTTAAAATCTGATGACACCAATGTGTTCCCCATCCCCCAAAACCCCAGGGTGCATCCAAAATTCTACACTGCCAACTTCTAATTATAAGAAATATACCAATACATTTAAAAACTACAACTCCCATAATAGACGCGGCCCAGAACCTGTTACAAGTGTGCATACTTGTAGTTCTTCCACGGTGGGTGGGAGGACATGTTTGGCTCCTGTGTTTCTGCTGTCTGCCGTGAATGGGCTTCATTAGTGGGAATGCTTATCCAGCATTCCCAACTATTGTTATTCTGTTCTTTATATCTTATTTTTATTTTTCCGCTTTCTTCCGTACGTTTTTTGGCTCTTCATAACTTCTGCATACTTTCAGCTATTAAAACCATTCAACTCTTAAAATCTTCAGCTCTTTCAGCAGATTATGGGACTTTTTCAACTTTTTTTCTACTATTTATAATTTTTAAATATTAAGCTTTTAAGCATTTTATTTTAACATTGAAGTCAATGAGAGCAAGCTTCAAATCCTTCAAATCTTCTTCCGCTCCCAAAAGTTTCAGCTCCTTCATACTTTCACCTACACCAAACAAACTTTAAAATGTTCAAAAACAATTCAGCTATTGGGCTTGTGCTTTTCAGATTGATATCTTTTACAGTTTTTGTGAAAAAGCTGTTAAAGTTTAGTGATATTTTCAGGATGTCTTTGCTTTTTCAATGCGTGTGTATGTAGCTTCTTAGTGTGGAGTCTTCACAGCTTAGAGTGCGAAGCTTTGTAAGAATCATCTTAAATCTTTCTCTATGAATTGCTCTCACACCCACAATTGTAACTTCACATGCACAATTTGTACATCAAAACGTAGGTATTTTTGTCTAGTTTCAGCGAATGTGCTCAGTTGTGCAATACGACTTATTGTTTTGGCTCTGTGAGCTTCCAAATGACAAGAGTTCTGATTCTCTTGCCATTCACACCCTATATTAAAAATCCTCTCCAGGTCACAGCGAAATGGACAGCAAACCCCTTTTTGAAATCGCCGGTGTGCCCACATTTTTCACTTTATCCATATACATTTTACATGATTTCGTTCAGGAAGGTCTTGTGGTTGTCATGATTTCGTCATTTGACTGATAACGCTTTTTATTTTGGCAGTATGAGCGTTTGTTTCGGTGGTCGTTCAGTAGCTGTGGATACCAGCAGTGTCTCACACCTGTCACTTTGAGCAGCTGGAGCTCGTTACAGAGATCAAAGCATGTTTACAAACAGTCATTGGTAGTAACCATAACAACACGTTCACAGACACTAAAGTTAAATACTACAGGTGTGTACAGTATACATGATTGTCTGATGTTACAGAGGAAATGAAAAGTAGCTTTTGTGTGGGAGAGCCGGGTTCAAATCCCACTGCTGCACATTGAAATGTAACTCTTTCTGTCTGTCTCTGCTTCTCTTACCCATCTATCTTGCTGTCAGTCTGTCTCTCTTTCTGTCTTTCTGTCTGTCTATCTCTCTTATACGTCTGTCTGTCTGTCGGTCTGTCTGCTTCTCTTACCCATCTCTCTTATTGTCTGTCTGTCTCTGTCTCCTATCTTGCTGTCTGTGTGTCTCCCTGTCTGTCTGTGTGTCTCTCTTTCTGTCTGTCTGTCTGCTTCTCTTATCCGTCTCTCTCTCTCTGTTTCTCTGTATCTATCTGTCTCTCTGCTTCTCTTACCCGTCTCTCTTTCTGTCTGTCTGTTTGCCTTTCTTACCCATCTCTCCCTCTTTCAGTCTGTCTGTCTGTCTGTCTGTCTCTCTTACACGTCTCTCTCTCTGTTGGTCTGTCTGCTTCTCTTACCCGTCTCTCTTTCTGTCTGTCTGTCTCTTTCTGTCTGTCTGTCTCTTTCTGTTTTGCTGTCTCGCTGTCTCTCTTTTCGACTCTCTCTTTCTGTCTGTCTGTCTGTCTGCTTCTCTTACCAGTCTCTCTCTCTCTGTCTGTCCGTACTACTTTTCCAACTATTCTCATCACTTCAACTTGTTCTTACAGATTTAAGCTATTCATCCAGCTTAGCTTTAGCAATTTAGCTATTCAGCATTCCCACGCATTTTCTGAAGGAAATGCATTTTCTAGTTCCATTTCAGATTGCCGCCCGCCGGCCGACCGAGCAGACTATACATGAGACAAATACATGAAACTGTATTTTATTATTATTATTATCTTGATTGTTTAAATCATCAAATACAATGTTAGACAAAAACATCAATATTACGAATATTATGTATTTGTATTTTTCCTATCTGCGGAGCGGTACGTACTACGTCACTTCTGGAGTTAAACGTTATTATGCTGCATAATTTACTGGAAGAAAACTGAGCAACATGTTGTTGCTGGCGACAAAACCACTGATTATATATATTTATACCATGGTCTGGGTGAATACTCGATTCTGATTGGCTGCTGGGTGTCCATTAAAAAGTGATGTAGGACACCTAGTAAAGGTGTCCCGGTGAAACGGACTGTTTACCGTTAAATCAATAACTAAATCAATGCGCTACATTAAATCAAAAAGGAAATGTGGATCTGTCATTTCCAACTCGTCCTCTGAACACCACAGGATGGCGCTAACACACACGCTGCAAGTAGTAAGTTATATTTCCCCTCTGGACTGATTTTGTTTCACAGAGAATAACGTTATCTCACATCCCGTTCACTGTTCAGGTCGCTGCTCCAGGCTGCGCCGCTGCGGCCCACAGTAACATCGCGGATCAAATTGTTCGTAAAAGTCGTTATATTGTTTCGGGGACAATGACATGGCTGGATAGCTTGCTTGTCTTGTTGTTTAACATACTGTCAAATAATTTTTACTGATTGCCAACTGTACACAATGTTATTGACTTTGGATCTTGCTAGCATAGCGTTAGCCTTCTGGCTTGTAGCTGAGCTGAAGGGTTCTATCAGCTGAGCGGACTATAAACATCTCCGGTTGCTAAGGATGGCAATGTCGTATATAAGGTTTTCCTATTTCCTGGAGGAGTGAACGTTTGCATTGCATTAGAACCTGATGGATGGGAATGATTGTTCCAGGTATTAGTCAAACCACCAGGCGTAACCAGGGAAACAGAGTTATTGTTTGTAAAAACTTTAGATTTCGATTGTAAAACTAATTAAAATGTGAAATAAAGTTTTAAAAATATGTTATTTGGCAAGTGATCATGGTATAAGCGGGTTAATGCCCTTCGAGGTGTCCATTGTCAGGTATTAATGGACTTCGGCGGAGGCAACCGTCCTCCGCTGCGCGTCGGACGGTTCACGCCTCGCCGTCGTCCATTAATACCTGACAATGGACACCTCGTCGGGCATTAACCCTTACATATATATATATATATATATATATATATATATATATATATATATATATATATGTACATTGAAGCGATTCTGGCGTTAAAGACCCGCTGATCGCTGTCCGACTCTCTGATATGACTGCCTGCATTGCATTGTGGGATATCTGCTTTGATTGCGCCCAGCTGGCCCAGCCCAGCTCGGCTCATATCGTAGCCTACTGTTCTGTCTTATTTACTGTAATATGTCAAAATAATAATATTAAAATAAAGAAATGAATACCATGATAACATCTAAATAAATGTTGATGTAGCGTTATAGTTTAACAAATATCAATAAACATAAAGCCATCCAGCTTCCCTGGCCCAAACAGACCGAAATAATAATATTATAAGAAATACATAAAAACCATGATAAGATCTGATGAATAAATGTTGATAAAAACAGCGGTTATTGGACTAAAATACCAATAATAGAGAAGCTGTATCCAGCTTCTCTGCTGCAGCCGACTGGCAGAAAGAAACGTGCTGTAATCACGAAAGATGCTTCCCATTAAAATACATTAGTTTAAAAAACGTGCTGATATCACGTAAATCTTCACAATTACGTGATGGTATCACGATCTAATAGATTTATTTTTGTGATGCCATCACAAACTGACGTGAGACTGGGTTGGTAGATACACAATTGTGTCACCCTGGCAACAAAAAATGCTCCTTTCTGGCAGCTTGTTTCTCTGATAACTTGAGATCCAGACGTCTGATTACTAAAATGATCTATCCAGTTAAAACTATATAGTTAAAAACACCCAAGATTTAAGACATGTATGGTAAAAATGTGTCTTAAAACTGGTGAAAAAAAGTTCTTACAGTGCAGTTCTTCTACACTTTAACAGCTTCCTGTTATGGTTTTGGTATTGTGCTTTGAATTTAGTTTCCCCCTGGTATTCTGGTTATGTCTTGTCTCTTTGTGATTGTGTTATTTTCTGTCTTGTTTTGTATTTGTTTCTGTTGTCCTGTTTTGTATATTTATTCTATATATGTCTGTTCCTTATTGTAGGTTTATCCCATTTTGTGTTTTCTTGATTGTGTACTTCTGTTTCCTGTTTTATTTTGATATCTGTTTTCCCTTGTAATGTCTAGTTTTGCTTCCTGTGTTTTCCCGCCTGTGTGATTGGCTGTGTCTCAAACCGCCTACTTCGGTCAGTACACTGCTAATGTACACTGACCACTTACTGCTGTAGTGCCCACTGTCGATGGTTAGTATTGTCCCAAATGGAACACTTATGATAAAGCACTTACCGGAAATGACGAGCGGTCGGCTCGGCTCGCCGCCTCTCAAAATCTGATGAAAATCTTCTAAACTGACCTTAGTTGATCTGAAATGAAGACAGATTCAGCAACTGCATGGCCTATTTCTCGCTTAAAATGTCTTCAGAAACACGTTTCGGTGAACTATTTTCGTAAAATTCAAGATCGTATTCCAAACGAGCCGCCATCTGGCCGCCATTAAGCTCGGATGTAAAATCTGCGAGAGCTAATATGCACGTGACGCGTTCGTCCAATCAGCTGCCGGTCGACGTCCCTGGTCCCTCCCCTTTCCGCTTTGTAATCAAGATGGCGCAGGTTTAGTGTGCGTAGTGTCCATCGTTCTACACTGAACTTTTTAACTTTTTTTAGGGGGTCATCCGGGTACTTTCAGTGCACTGACTTTTTCGTTATCTACACTATATACTTAAAACTAAGTGCGTGAAGTGTGCAAGTAGGCGATTTGAGACACAGCCATTGTCTAATGTGCTCCACCTGTTCCCCAGCCCTGGTGTCACCTGTCCTGTGTTTGCTCGTTACCTAGTTTATTTAGCCTCTGTGTTTCCTTGGTCTCATCAGATTGTCTTGTGTTCGTCCCAGTCAATTTGTGTTTGTGTTTGCTCCAGTGTGCCTGCGTTTGAAACCTTCGTTGCGGTCTCTTTTATCATTTTTTGCCTACTGCATTTTTGGATCCCTTTGTTGGTTTGTACCCTGTTTTTGCATTCAAATAAACCCTTTAGCTCAAACCGTCTCCTGCCTGCCTGCCTGTCTGCCCTTTCCTCTGCGTTTAGGTCCACTGTTTCCTGCTACCTACAACACTTCCAGCGGAGAAGCACAACGCTTACGCATGCACAAAGGGGATATGATGTCATCGAAAGGCAACCAAATGTAACTGGCTGTTATCTTGAATAAACATTTAAAATGTCTGTGTTTGAACTTTGTTGGAAACATTTGTGATAATGCAAGTACACAACAAAATATATAACATATCGGTAAAATCGGTTTTAGACATTTTAATGCAGAAATGTTTCATATTGGATCTTTTAAGGCTGTGCCATTATTATTACAATGTAGATTTATTATAAAGGCATTATTTTATTTTGAAGGAGCAATGATTCACATCATGCAGTGAGCCCTCATGCTCTGTATGGAAGAGTCTATGTGCATAATGTTTCTATACAAATGCATTCATGTTTTGTTACTTTCATTTGTAAGTCGTCTGCATATCAGGACCCTTTGTTGACCTGGTTGCAAAGCTTGTTTATTAAGTTAACATTAACATTTGTATCATGATGTCCTTCCAACCATGATCTTTCCCTCACATAAATCATACATCTCAGTTTAGTTGCCACATGTACTGCATATAGACTCTGAAGGAATACCTGATTGAAAAGAATGTCAGCACTGAACATTTTGCATGTACATATAACATAAAGGTTCTGTTTGATACATTGAAAAAAATATAAACCAGACAGCATAATATTTCCCAGAAAAAAACACGATATTTTGAATAGTGTGAACCTATAACTGCACACACACACAGAAGCAACAAAGTGTCTTTTTGGCTCTTTATCCATCCATGCATCTCTCTGCCTCTGTCTGTCTTCGCTGCTCTGTAAGCACGGCTTAGACTTTGCTGCTTGCCTGTTGCATAATAAACACTGCCTGGTTGGTTCACATGGGATCGCAAGCCTCTGCATTAGCATTCCTCACTCATACACACAAACACAAACACACACACACACACACACACACACACACACACGCACGGCTGACAGCAGTGACATCACCAGGCTTGTCAACCTGAACACACTCTCAGCCTTTATACACAGAGCCGACTACAAACACCTTGATGCTTTCACCTCATCTATAGATACCCCTCTGACTGAACAACGTAAATGTATACACAGATTACAAATGGCTCTGCTCGCTATAAGTTTGGAGTCTGAATTTCCAAAGTCATTGCATACATATTAATGTGTTGACACAAACACAATGAGGCTATGAAAAGGTCTCTGACTCCGAAATAAGCTTTGTTAATTTCCTGTTCAATCATAGCTGTAAATTATCCAATAATTGGCCGTACAAACACTAGGGAGGGGTCTACGTGCAGGTCTTTTTTTTCTCTGCAAGGCCATTCTTTATGGTTGATAATTGATTATTTTTTTAAAGTGAGGTCTTTAAAACCGTCTGCTCTGTTAAAAAAAAGGAAGGAAAGAAAGGAAAGAAAGCAATAGTCCAATTTGAAAAGCTGCAAACAGCAAAGTCAGATTTTTTACTTCAGACAAAACTTATTCATTTAACTTAATCATGTACTAGTTTTCGGCCGTCTCCGAACACAAATGTAACAACACAAAAAGTACAAGTGAAAAAATAAATATACGAATAATGATTTAAAGCATACAAAACCACTTTGAGCTGTTTTCTAAACGTATGGTGCAATGGACTGAGCTCAATTGGTATTCTGAATAGGGCTAGCAGTAGGATGCAAAATACTGTATGTGTCATGATCAGTTTAATTTTACATTTGTCATGAAAAGAAGTAATGACATATAATGATAAATAGAACGATACCATGTTTTGTAATACATTAGTGCATGCCATTTCCTTTCCTTTCCCCTATGTGTTTGCCCCCAATTAATTACAGTCTAACCAGATACAGATCATGGGCTCCTTGTCTCGACTGTGGGCGGATCGGCTGGTTGAACTTGTGGTTAGAGTTTGGTACTATGTTGTTTTTTATTTGCATATTCATGCATAGAGAACCATGTCAGCGTGTCAGGGATATAAGAACCATGTTGATGGGCCCCCGCTTACTATCACTACAATCAAATGGACAAAATAAATAAAAGCTCATTTCCATGGGTTATTGGTGTCATCTTTTTATATTTTTTTTTTCTTGCAGAACAATTTTCAAGATTTAGCTTCTTTTTTTCTAAGTCTGTATTTCATTACATTTAGCTGAATCTGCATAATGAAAAGTCATGATGCATTGGCTACTTGAAGTGATGCATTGTAATCCTACACGCACAGACAACAATTCCTGGATCATTATTCACAGTAAAGAAAACATCTAAACATTATTATAGGGGAAGATCTGAAGTCAAAGGAGCATTCACTACCACTGGAAAGAGCCAGATGATTTATTTCCAGCAGCATGTGTGTGGATGCAACGCCTTCTCACAAACGCACAAAAAACTCCTATGATATCCTACGAAATTACGGCGACTGCCGGCCGGTCACGTGACAGTTAAGTTTAGCAGTCTTTACAGTTAAATTTAGCCAGTAAAAGGTGACTGTTGGCCAGGGACAGAGCACCGTGAGGTTACAGTCATTTTAGTGGCCGTTGCGCTTGAGTATAGCCAACAAAAGGTGACATGTTGTTGTCATGTGCCAACGACAGTTAAGTGACAGTTAAGTTTAGGCAAAAACGATCGTGGTTTGAGTTAAAACACCTCTCCTTAAGTAGTACTCCTGGGACATGAACACCTGTTTCCTGGGTCAGAGTCTTGTGTCTTCCCCTTAACTTTTTCTTGGACATGAACTCTGCTCCCCCGCCATGAAAGCCCTGTGTTTTAGGACCCATCCATCTTCCTGCTCCTATACTGCAGCAGTCATTGTGGTACATACAGTAATACATAGTGCATTACTTTTTGTAGCTTTATGTACAAATGGTTCATGAGAACAGCCTTGTGTATGACATGATATGTGTGTGTTCTGGTTTGACTAAAGCCCTATTCACACGGATAAATTAGTATCATCTGGAGACTTCATGTGATTTAGAAAATACCTTATTGACTTACATCTGAGTTTCATGTGGCACATTCATATGAGATAAGCTAAGCCTGCTTTTACTCTGATTTACTGACATAGGCTATCGGTACCCCGAGAGTTGGGTACTCGTAGGCGCGTGGAGGACAGCCAGGGCGAGGCCGCCACAAAGCACGGGTCAGGAATCGGTATCTTTTTGGACCAGGCCCGGTAGAAGTTACCAGAGGCGTATACCCTGTCATCCCCGCCACGGCGACACCCAAAATCAGCATCACCGTCAGCCACCGGACGAAGCCGCAGGGAGCATGTCCACTCGGGGCAAAGGTCTCCGGTTGGACAGTGGTCCAGACTAGGTTGATCATGATCAGCCATATCCGTCTTCGCGATAGAGGGATCAAAAGGCACACAGGAAACAAGAAACCCTTGAAGAACCCTTCAAGAACCTTGAAACAATTATATACCCCGCCAAACCACAGACATGGATTCACACTAGACAAGACTAATATTATCGCATGACCTCGTGTGGTAGGTTATTTGCGGGGGGATTTTTACTTGGCAAATTACAGACATGGCCAATTCACATGGAATGAAGATCACAGACAACCTCCGTCATTATTGCAAAATGACTAGAGGTCACCAGGTAATACTAATCCTGTGTGAATAGGGCTTAATTTATGACTCTTAAAATAAACATTCAATTTTAGACAAAAGAACAAATGTCCATCTGGTTCATAGGGTTAATGTCCTGGAGAGATTGATAATGTTGGTAATTCCATATATTGGATTTATTGGCCAGCCTTTATCAGAAAGTATTGAGGTTCTACACTCAGCCCTAATGAACAGTCACATAACTTTGGTCCACCTCCGAGCTGTCCATTCTCCATCCATCCTCCCTGGATATGGGATGGATGTGAAGGGAGGGCGGAGGGGAGGAGGGGAGGTGCTGGCTAACGCCGATGAGGCCTAATTAGAGAGATTAGAAGTGGAGGGAGTGACTCACACTACAATAGCAGCTCTGACCTAACTGCTAATGTTCTCCACCCAGCCCATTTAATCCAATTCACATCCATTATCTTTAGCCTCTTTGTGCTCGCTCCCCCTCCGTCCCGTCACTTACTGCTGAATGTCATCCTTTGTTTTTTTCTTTCCTTCACATCCTTGGACGAGGAAGAGAATGAGTGCACATGTGACCAAAGGATGGTGAAAGATCTGGCCTTTCACACATGTAACATCTAATTCAGGCTTTTATCAAATGCAAACCAATGAGGTTAAATAATATGACATGGGTTGAAAAACTATTGCATATGCTCAAGTTTAGCAAATTACTAGCCAAAGCTGCTTGCTAACTAGGATTGGGGATTTAATTTATGAAATCTGGATCCATCAAACCCTTATCAAATGAATTAGGTTTAACTTATAACATCTCCTATTAACTACATTTATTAAAAACGTATGTATGATTCAGTTTAGAATGTACTTTGTGTTGGCTGAGAAAGCAGGAATACTGCAGGTTTAGTACCAGGCTACAAACTGAAAATGAGATGAGCAGCAAGTGCATTTACTTTTCTACTAAGCTACTTCCAAATCTTGGAATTCCTGATTCAGAACTATTGCTAGGCATAAGACTCCATTTACATTGCTACTTTTTGGTTTATATCTTTTGCTACGTTTCCCTCTCATTCCCCCTGCTCTGGCGTTTCCGAGCCCCTAAACCAGAAACATTTGGAAACACTTCTGACCCGTTTTGGTTTGGAATCTGCGGGGTTGTGTTGCAGTCTCAACGTCCGCAAACGGAGACCTTTGGCAACACCGACACTGACGCCAATGATTATGCCTTATCGGTCATGACGTCTCATTCTCTGAGACTAAGCTACTAACGTTACCGGGCAACTCCCAGCAAAGGGCGGAGTCTACACGCTGCCTCCTGTTCATGCCCAGTACGAGAATGTTGATGAGATATTTTGGTTTGGACGTGTTAATTTAAATGCAGATTAGTTATTCTACTGGAACTTAAATCACTTGCATGCACGGAGATCGCTTTTTTAATTAATTAATTAATAATCTTAAAAATACAGTTTTGCTCTGAAAAAACTGTTTGATGTGCAAGTGATATACTACTGAGCTGGAATAATTTCCATCTTGGATATAAAATAGATAAAATGGAGTCTTGCATTGTATACGAGTTTGAGGATTTCATGGTGAAGTCTAACAACACTAAGGCTGAATCTCATTTCTTTGTCTTACCCCTTCCCCTTACCCCTTCCCCTTAGTTTTGCGCGTTCGCGTGAGAGTAAGGGCTATCCCAATTCTCCTTTTGATCGAGGGGTAGGGCTAAGGGGAAGGGCTAGATAGTCCTTAAAATCTAGCAAAGTCGGGAGCTTACTTGAAAGCAAGGGGTACCCAGAATTCGGCTTAAAGAATTGATATAATAATTACAATTTTTTGTGCTCTACACAGTATCTTAACGCTAACGCTACATTGCTTAATTGCACAACAGTCCCACATTTCTCTGCCTTGAATGGACTCCATGAATGTCTGCAGTTTTAACTAAACTCTATTAGCAGCAAATTCCGTTTGCTATCAGTGCGTAACACTACTTGCTTTGAAGACATCGATACATGCTTTACATATACCGTCCTGTATCACACAGGGAAGCAGGAGGAAACCCAGCTGCTGATCCACTGTCAGGCTGAAAACAAGCAGAAGTTTCTTAAATCAAAATGTGCTGCAAAGCAACTATGGGAGGGGGTCATGCGTTCATGTTGTAGCCATTCATTATTGTATTGGTACTGTATTATTGTAATAATTTGTAATTCATTCCTGTTCCTGTACCTGTACATTGTTGTTGGTTATGATACAGGAGGGAAAGGTTACTGGCCAACACGCATCAGACTGGTCTGGAATATCTGAATAGCTGTAGTTTTTTTGTCTGTGGTTTGTGTGTCTTTTTTGAGTTTTATACACGAGTGCCTTTTTATGTGTAAGTTATGGTTTTAATAGTCGATAATGGTTCTGTAATATAATATTCTTTTATATAATGTTTTGCCTGTTATGTTCACTTTATTGGGCAATAAAGACAGATTTTTTGTTAACAAAGAAAGTGTTTCTGAACATCAATAACATTTAAAACAGTAATAACTGAAATAGATATACAACACACCATGCAGTGTGTATACAAATATATATTACAAACAGACCTGAGTAGTACACAGATAAGAACATCTGCATCTGCACCACCTCCACCAAAGTGAACATAAAAGAACTATAAAATATATATATGCATATGACACTGTTGTCAAAACCCACGCAATCGACAAGTGGTGTCTCATTTCATAGGGGTATGTTTTCACCCCTAGCCCTGACCACTCTGTTTCGAGGGACAAGGGCTAGGGGTAAGACAAAGGGGTAGGGGAAGGGGTAAGACAGAGATATGGGATTCAGCCTAACTCTCACCTCACTCAAGTGAGAGTCTTTATTTGCAAGGGGAAGCGAGTATCAATGGCCAGCAGTCGGCTTCATCAGCAGCAGCTCACACTCGCTCCAGTCCTACATCAGAGACGGCCCTTTCAAAGCACTTCCAAAGGCTCAGTGGCACTGGCTGCCTAGACAGGCAGCTGCGGCAGGCCGAGGTTGGGTCAACCTGATAAGGTTCAGGCTCACTCCCTGGCTGAGCGGGAAGTCCGGAGTCTGGCGTGCGGAGAATGTCATACCTTTGATTCGCTGCAATCGCCATACTCCTGTCTGCGATGGTAGCTCAAATCCAGCCCGTCTTCGATCAAATAGATGATTTCACGGACACACATGTGAGCGCAAAGCGGCCTACATGCACTCTGGGACACAAATCCAAAAACATTGTTTCAAATGAACCCCGGTAATAAAGAGTTGGCCCTACGCATCACACTTTTTAAGCCCAAAATAATCAGAACGGATGAGCGTTTCAACAGAGAATCCTAAACATAAAGATTAAGACACAATCAGGGCATGCACAAACAGCTTAAAGATGGCATTTGTGTGTTTCAGTTGATAAGCATGTCGACTGCTCCAGATGGCTTACACCGGGGTAGCTCAGGATTAAGGAAAAATAGATAAAAAAGGGCACATCATCCTAGCAATAGTAAAAAAAAAGGCAGTGTGTCTGTATCAAAGTCTGAACCTTGGAATTTCTTCTGCAGTCTATATGTATATACTGCACAACGTGGGGGCAAAATCCAGAAATGTAATCCTCAAGAAGATGCACAAACATTAAATCCAAATGCCACAAATAACTTGACTCTACCTAAGGAAAGTAAGGAATAAAGTTGCAGTACAGAGAGATGTACTTGCCTCAAATGTAGTAATGACAGTTTTGTCAAAAGGTCCACTAATAAAAGGTTCTAAATTTCTCAGAGCCGCCTGGAACAATCCATACCACAATATAGTACTGATCATAACCTTGCTATCCACAGCAACTCATTGTATAAAGCATGTACAGTGAAGTATCATTTTTTGGGATGCATGTGAACTGATGCAAAGAGTGAGAGCGTTTCAAAGATTCTAGCTGTATGTGTGTAATATATTTGTTTAGATTTGACTGAGAAAAAGACAGGTCACTGGGGAAACAACCAAAAGATACATTAAAAAAATAATACGGCACAAATTCGGATGCCATTATATGCTCATATCCAAACAATGAATTTGTTTGGTTACATGACCCATGTAGTGCATATTTCAAAATGAGACCGTCCTCCAAATACAACCCCATAAGTCCTTTTTACAAGCAGTTTATTACCACCCATATTTACCTTTATTGTTAGGTGTGCCTCTAGTGGCCGCAGTAATTATGACGGGAGCAAAGCAGGAAGTCATGTAACGTAGTATAAAGACCTGGCCCCCAGGAAGTGCACCAGGCTTTGAAGCCAAAGACAAACAGTGGAATCACAACTTCCATGTTCGTCACATGATGCCACGGGGCCCATATAGACTTTTCCATAGACTTACACGGCGAGACGTCTGTAAATCATTGGATATATATTTTTTGAGCATCACAACCCCCGCAAAATCAGGATTTGATCCATTCGGTCCGATAACATTTTGAAAGTCTGCACGATTAAATCATTTTAATTCCAATTCAAGTTAGCGGCGTGCCTAAAGGAAAGTAGTCGGCTCAGCAGGTGGAAGTCTCTAGTGCGCCTGCTCTATGGGCCGCACAGTGCGGAAGCAGCACCAATCATTCAGGTCATTTTATATACAGCATCTGAACTTTTTTAGCTTCCTGTGCAACTGAGCAGCTCTCATTGGAATGAACGCAGGACTTAGACCCAGGAGACCACTGTTTGTGTCCCGTTTGAAACTGAAACTAAAAGTCACTGTTGAGCTATTGGTCCTGTGGTTTGGAGGACTTGTTTAAAATTATTCCTCAGCCCTACAATGATCACACTGACTTCACAAAGAATGTATATATCCTCTGAGAGGTACATTGGATATAGGTCTGCATAAATTCTGCTGGTGACTGGGAGGATGAGTGGAACAGGATGAAGCGCTGACAGGATCAGTCTCTGCAGTTCAGAAATGGGTCTCAGAGGGAACATAGAAGCCATTTATTTCACTGTTATTATTCCAACAATTATCACTGCACCTTTAGCATTATTTTTGCTAATAAGAATGTCTTGTAGCCTGGGAAGGCCTCGTTCTCTCTTCTCCTGTCTGGTATGTGTAAGATAAGACGTGTTCAGATTTACTAGAGCAAAAGTGCTCCTGATAAACATCTGATAAACATTCAGAACAGAATGACCCTAATGTAGTGTCTTAAAGTAACAGACTATCCTTAGGACAGAGAGGAGAAGAGAATGAGAGCGATCCCAAGGCTAGCGCGCAACTTCTCGGAGACAGAAAGTCTGAGTGATATCCAAACAGATGCAGAAGGAGGAACCCGAAGATGAATAAAAGAATAGGGAAATGCAAGGTCCAGGGTCAGACCCGGAGAGACTTTGTTGGTGATAGGGTGAGAGAAGTCTTGAAGGAGCTACTGAACCATATGCATATGATTGTCTGCTTGCAATATCATTTTACTAAAGATATATTATAGTTTAACTGAACGAATCCTGACTATTCATTTACTGGTCTGCCATTCAACGAACACAAAAGGGTAAAGCTTGAGAAGTGACCGAAGGGGTCAAAAGACTCTGGCCTTTTGAGCCGGGGTAAAATTGGTCACACCCTTTTCTAAACAATGACTTTGACTTTCAATGACTTTCTCTGCTGGCGCAGGAGTGGATGGAGGGGGGTTTAATGGAGGATAATAACTTTGGGTAGCCATGGCAACCAGGACGATGACGCATAATGACCGCCACTCAACCACCACCTCTTTGACTCGTCTCGATGTGGTTGTACAGTGTTACTGCGTCTTTCTGTCCAAACAGTGTCAATGCCCTTTTGTTATATCCTAAATGTTCGTGTCTGTAATATGTTGTTTTTTATTTCTTTGTCCCTACTGTATAACCTTTTGTTTTCATGTTATATACAGTGTTTTTGCTTGACACATTTCAATTGAGTATGCCATTTATCACATTCCATCATTTAGTGAGCGTGGTGATGAGAAACAAAGGTGATGGATTTACATTTGTCATACAAGTTCTCAAATTAGATCATACTGTTATCATTTGCATTTGTGTACAGTCAATGGCTTCCATAGTCAATTCAAATGTATTTTTAGTGTCAAATCATAACACAAGGAAACTTCATATAGTGCGGGTCTAGACCACACTATCATTTGTTTGCAGTTCTCTAGGCAATCCATGTCAGTCTGTCTATCCAACATTCTGATAACTTGGTAGCACTTGTTTTCAAGTTCCTTTACATCATGGTTTAAATATATTTGGTTATGCTATTGCAAGCAATGCTTCTACTATAGACAGGACTGCTTTATGGCAAAATTAAATTAACAGGATTCTTGCCTGTTGCCATGATCAGGTATGTAATCCACTGGATTATCTTAACTAAACATACTACATAGTTTCTCAATGGATATTCCAGGAAATATACAGTTCCCATGATATACATTGATATGGCGAGATAAAATTGCATATATTTTTTATCAACATCACACACCCCCAATGTCAATGAACTGACAGGTGATCACTGAACATATTTACACATTAGTCTAACACAGAGGTCTTCAACAGGGGGTCCTCAGAGTTACTCCAGGGGTGCCGCCAAATTATTGTTTGCAAAGTTTTTTTTATTTTTCAAAAATGTAAATGTCTGAAAATTACATTAATATGAATTCAACATATAATTGGCAAAGTTAAGCTGACCTATTTGTGAAAAAAAAACACATTTGATTGATTGATGATGCTTACTATAGGTATGGTAGCCACTATGGTAGCCATTCAGATATAGTTAAGCTTAAGGATTCTTCTGACAAGATATAGACTACATGATTAATCAATTCAATAATTGGCAGACTACTTGATAATGAGTGCCCTATAGTGTCCCAAATACCAAAGTTTCTCCCTGACTGCTGAAATGTATCACTTTTAAAAAAGTCTACATTCTGAAAGCTCCAACCAGCTGATAGGTAGTTTTTTGGAATGGATATAAAGTTCATCAGATATTACAAAATTTAAAAAGGATGTAGGTTATAGCAATTTATGATAACTGTGTTTCACGCTGTTACTGCTAATTTCCCTGTAGAGTGGAGCTATGCTTTGTCTTCCCCGGATGATATGCTGTAGTTTGGTCTCCATGCTGCAAAGTTCAAAGTCTTGTTTTATCACTGAGCTGCCAGCACGAGTGGCAAGAGGAAACATGATGGTATTGTGTTACCAGCCATCTGCAATGCAGCTTAAAACACTTAGCCTGCAACCCAAAACGCCTATGTGTGTGTGCGCAGCTCTGCCTTTATTCTGCGGTCTCTTCCGAGTAGAACATGTAATGCATCGTCCACACCCACCTACCGTACAGCTCAAAACAACGTGGGATCAAAGCCTGACACACATCATAATGGACAAACTGTGTATCACTTCCAACAGCAATATCGGATTCAATGTGTGACTCAGGCAGGTTTACCAAAAAGGATGTAAGAAATCCCCATCTAGATGAGATAACATGCACTGCCTGCACCAAGGATTTCGATTTTCACCTCTTGAAAGTTGAAACAAAGTGAGGAGGAGTGTGAAAAGGGGGCTTGTGGCAAGGGCGGAGAAATGTGTGACTGTGAAGAGCCTGCAGGCGAGGCAACGTGTGTGTGTGTGTGTGTGTGTGTGTGTGTGTGTGTGTGTGTGTGTGTGTGTGTGTGTGTGTGTGTGTTTTAATGTCTGTGTATGTGCTAATTTTGACTAATGGGCCTGGGAATGATGTTGCTGGCTAAAGCATGACTCCCTGGTTTAATGGTAATTAGATTTTGCTTTTGGTTGGCTCGCCCAGCGCCTGTCAACATCATGTCACAGCAGTGGTCTTTGGAGTGACACCGCCTGAGAGGCTTTAGTCACTGGCCAGAGCCCAGATCAGGGCCGCAGGCATGAGGGCAGAGCCAATTACACAGCGCTACAAGACACACAACTACAAAGAGAGTGAGGAGAAGGGCAAAACCAAAAAGCATAGATGATAATGGGAGATTAAACGAAAAATAATTCAGAATACTTATAATAATAATAATAATAATAATAGTATTTTTGAGATATGGTAAAGATATACAAACGAGTGTCAGGGATGTTCAAGTGTACAAGGTTAAGGTGTCTTCAACTAGCGTGGAAACCAGACGAATCTGCCAGCTCATTTTTCATTTGCTCTGGCAGATACGTCTGGCCCACCTACGGTTCAAACAGATTTCCAGAACCTGGACGAGCCAATCAAAACCATCACATCTCACACGGGGCGGGTCAGTGTCATACTTGAATGTTATTAGTGGACATAACTGGCCTTCTCCGTCCAGCACAACGCACCAAGCCCAGGAAACTCAGATCAAGCTGTCAGACTAGGCAATGCTGATTCAATTTGAATCAATATTCTGTTACTGTATTGCATATTTCTTGCCTCAAATGTTTTCAGAAACACGTTTTAGTGTACCATTTAGCTGTAATTTGAGAAAGCTTGTGACCCGGCTTCCTGCTTCAAAACAAACCAAGCATTGACACAACTTGCTACGTCGTTTCATTGGTTGTAGGTCCATCAAATTTTGTCCAGTGGCATTTTGGTCTTCACTGTTGATAACCTTTGAAATTGAAAATAAACTCAGGGGTTCCAGACTAATACGCATTTGCACTCAGTCTGGCTATACCAGGATAGTGTTTACCAATGGTCCAACCATAATCACTTTGTTAGTGATACACTGGGTGAGGGTTTAGCCAGTCTCCAATGAGAATTCATTGTTTCAACTCCAAGACTCTGGAATGAGCTGCCTTTACACATCAGGCTGGCTGAGTCTCTTCCTGTTTTTAAATCTCGTTTAAAAACTCATTTATTTTCATTGGCGTTTAACTCAGTTTGAGGGTTGACTTTTTTCAGCTTTGTAATATTGTTGCATTTATTTTATTATCTATTGTTTTTATTTTTGTTGTGCTTTTGTTGTATGTTCTTATTTATTTAGAGACTGTGTTCAGCACTTTGGTCGACAGCGTTGTTTTTAAAGTGCTTTATAAATAAAGGTGGATTGGATTGGATTGATTAGTTTTTTATAAATTTCACAAAGCATTTGGGTCCAATCAGTTCAGCCTTACTTCTGAACCAATACATTTGATGTATCACCATATTTGCTAATTTCCCTTTCAAATCAGTGCACTCTATACAGTGACAAGTCTGCAACAGATGAGGTCTCGCCTAAGAGGAAACTTGTGTCCTTGTGTGAGCAATGCAGAATCAGTGACTATAGAGAATCTTCAATAAAAACAGCCTGGGAGTGATTACACATTTAGCTACATTGCGGTGGTTCTAGCAGATTCACTGGCTCATTTCGGAAGCAGTTCAGACTCACTAGAGAGAGAGTAAAACAGAAGTTGGAAGACAGCACTTGAGCACACCATCCACCTGCCACTCCTTGATATCAAGAGACAATACAGTCACTTGCACAATACTTACTCTGTGGGTCATGGTGCATCCTGACAGGTCATACTCAAAAGGTTTTTCCATCCATCCATCCATCCATCCATCAACTTGCTCCTATTCAGAGGTGCTTCTGAGACACCTCTTAGTTAGTAACTCACAGTACAGTGAATTAGATTACAGACTGATTGCTGATTAAATGAACATTCTGACACTGATGAGTCAATGAGCTGCAATTTTAAAGCAGCACATGATAATGATGTCAGTGTGCACCGGTGCTGATTACCAAAAAAGGAACGTGCCAGAGGATGGAGGAAAAAAACATAACACAAGAAATTTCAGTTCTAGTTTCAGCTTGTTCAAATGTTATTTTGATTATTCACGTAATCTTTTGCCAATGAGATTGGTTGGGGAAAGGGCCAGTGAACTACTGAAACACAAACCACATAGGCAGAGAAGGATTCAAACCAGGACTCAGCCTGTGCCATGCCCATCAGCCTTTTCTTTATAGCTAAATGTGTGACAACACTTCAATGTACACTTTAAAAAAAAATAGAAGGTGAAACTATAGCCAGCTGGAATATCATTAACAACTGTTATTTGATTCTACAGCTTTCTGTTCCTCGTCCAGGAAACATGAAGCATAGTTATATCAATGCTGCTTACTTTGGGGGTTAATGACTAGATTCTCCCCTTGACCTGTCCTAGTCCAAGTCCTAATATGCTAACTGATACATTGGTTTTTTGCTGTCTCTTATGAACAGCTTCTGGTCTGCACCTCTATGGTTAGGGTTTTGTTTAGTTTAGGCAACTAAGACTACTTTAAGGTCATGGAATTGGCATGTTAACTGCTTGGCAAGAGACAGGACACATACCATTGTATCCCGTATCCAAGTTGTACGCTGTGTAACACCATACCTAAAAGTGATGTCAGGGTGTTTAAAGTATACAGTATAGGCTATTCCAGCAGGGTAAAACTCCAGCTAGCACAGACAAATATTGTCTAATGTTGTGGAAAGTAAAATGGCACTGGTTTCCTGATCATCAATAACACAGGATTATATGTACTTCACCTGGGCTGGGAGAACATAGGCTGTGTCTCAAACCGCCTACTTCGGTCAGTACACTGCTAATCACTGACCACTTCCTGCCGTAGTGCCCACTTTCGATGGTTAGTATTGTCCCAAATGGAACACTTATGTTAAAACACTTACCGGAAATGACGAGTGGTCGGCTCGGCTCACCACCTCTCAAAATCTGACTGTATGTAAAACTGTATGGCCTATTTCTCGCTTAAAAGTCGACGTCCCTCCCCTTTCTGCTTTGTAGTCAAGATGGCGCAGGTTTAGTGCACGTAGTGTCCATTGTTCTACACTGAACTTTTTGACTTTTTTTAGGGGGTCATCCGGGTACTTTCAGTGCCCTGACTTTTGCGTTATCTACACTATATACTTATAATCTCCTATATAACCAAGTGTGTGAAGTGTGCAAGTAGGCGGTTTGAGACACAGCCGTAGTGTTGAGAAAACATAGGGCTGATAGAACATAGGGCTTAGGGAACACAGGGCTGAGGGAACACAGGGCTGAGGGAACACAGGGCTGAGCGAACATAGAGTTGAGCAAACACAGGGTTGAGCGAACACAGGGCTGAGGAAATACAGATATGCTCCCCTTCACCTAATGCCCGTAAAATCATCACTTAATTTCCACTTCTCTTTTAGGATCATAGTAAATCCACTCTCTCTTTCTGTCTCTCCTTCAAATAATGAGCAAGAATCCAGAAAGCTTAAAACAAAACAAAAGCATGAATACTAATGCCCTGTTGTGGAGGCAAACACAAATGGCTCCAGCAGATCATTCCTCATCCAATACACAGTTCATTAGCACTTGGCAGCAGAGAGAGGGCCTGTTTTGATTCCGCTGACATCATTACAGGCCCTTAACATGCAGCAACATAAAGACACCAGGTCCATGTTTGCTGTTGATGTCAGTGGTGTTATCACTGTGTAATTCTACATTGCTGCATAATTGCTTTTCAAGGTATCTGGTTTTCTTGAATTACTGGCAAACCGATGGGTGGAACCAAGGCTGGATTACTAATCAGGCAAAGAGAGAAACTACCCCAGGGCCCCAGACCTCCAGGGGTCCCTTTCTCCTGAATGCAGCAAATTCAGGGCCAGATGTACGTACATTAGCGAACGTAGCGTTATCAGCGCCATGGCTCACCCGCAGATAGCGAACGCAATGATACCATAGTTTACGCCATATTTACAAAAACCTGCAGGTCATCCGTAATTAGCGCCTTTCTCCGCCCACTATACCGTAAACTGTAAGTACTGGTGCTATGATACGGCTGAGTGCAGACTGCGATATTCCCACTGCTGATGCTATGACTGTTTGAAATTATCCTGATGCCAATATTTGTAATGTAGCGAGGAGTTTAACAACTGCTGGAATGTGAACTCTGAGTCGGAGATTCGATGTCATCTTTGATTTCTTCCAGTAACTGTAATCTTGCATGGCTGCTTAATCTGTGATCCTTGTGGCAAAACTCCTTTCAGCTCGTCTCCTTGGCCTATGTCTTCGTCTTGCTCGGATTACTGCTGTCATTTCACCAGGAGGCATATGTGAGGAAACCCGCTTCCAGGTTTACACCTGCTTTTAAGAGGCGGAGAATTTTCACCGCAAAATAGAGGCGCGCTATCACTGGCGGTTTTTGTACATACCGCGGAATACGTAATTAAGCGCTCTTTACGCTTCCCCTCCCATCTCTTTACGGTAAACTCCCACTTTCCCCGCGACCCTCCCATGAATAAATATGCATGACACGAAAAACGCAATTTGCCCTTTTCAGCTCCCACGACATGCAGTTTGCGCTTTTACATCATTGCGGCCTGTTTGTACATACCTCGCCATGATTTTACGCGCACGTTGCGACACAAATACGCCTGAAGTGGGCGCAAAAGCGTTAGTACATCTGGCCCTCAGTGTCTGTAAGGGTTTTACACACCAACCAGACGGCCGACCGAAAGAAAAGGCAGTTGGACTGATCAGTTGGCTCCCGAGGTCCAAAAAGTGCCTCGGAATACACCGAAGCGACGCTGTTATGGAGACATAATACGTCTCCATAATAGCAGGCGGCGCTACTCTGTATTGTCGCCCAAAAAATGAAAACCGGAAGCTGATAGAACGAACAGGTCACGTGGGGCTGGCTGTTGCTTCCGGATTTTGGATTTTTCAATGGCGGCTCATTCAGTATACGATCTCATATTTTACTAAAATAGTTCACCGAAACGTGTTTCTGAAAACATTTTAAGCGAGAAATAGGCCATGCAGTTGCTGAATCTGTCTTCATTCAGATCGACAAAGGTCAGTTTAAAAGATTTTCATCAGATTTCGAGAGGCTACCTGCTCGCCATTTCCGGCATAGTCCGGTCTGCCCTGTCTCCAAATGAGCAGATCGGGTCAGCCAAAATGAAGGGCGACTGCTCCTCCAACGGACGACGGCATGGAACACACCGAACAGACTTGAGTCACTGACCTCACCAGACTGTCCGGCAGCCGATTATTGGTCCGGTGTGTATGTACAATAAGTTGATTTGTAGCAAATGGATCACATGCAAGTTACTTTTCTAACTTTCTGAATATGCACTACTCAAATATATATTTTTTAAATTTAATGTAGTCTTTATTTTACCAGGAAAAACTCTAAGGTAAAAAAAAACTGAAAAACAAAAATGTCCTGGCCAAGGCAGGCAGCAGTACAATCCCACATACACACAAACACAAAGTACGCAAAAACATTATAAACATAAAACAACTGAATATTCAAGGTCAGCCACAATCATAAATACGTCAGGCAAAACATCTACAGCCAGATGTGCCTGCCTCCAAGTCATTTAACTTTCTGTGTATATCAACTGGAGGGACCCTGAGTCAACATCTAGTTTTAAAAGAGTACGCCTATAAAAATGTCAGACTCACAATGGACAGTTAATAAAAAAAAAAGATTGGGCCTACATTACCCATTATTGATGGACTGACCAACTTGATTGCTGATTCGGGATGTGTTTTGCTAGTTGCGGCTAATATAAAAATATGAAATAGCCAAATTTAAATTACTCAAAAATGTAACAAAATGTTGACCAACAAACTCAGATTAAAGAAATATCTGGAAAAAAATAAGAATTATTTATTAGCAGCAAAAGCTGTGTTCTGGCTTTTGGTACACATACACTTTATTACTTTGCTGTCCTATTCTCTCTCAGTGTGGTACCTAGAAAAGTACTTCAAGAGCGTCAGGCTTGGCTGGCTTCCATTCGATTTCCCCTGTGGGTCATCTATGTCATCTATTGGCCTGGGGACGTGAGGAGCCGGAGCGCCAAGCCCGAGGTGATTAATGGAAGAAGGATGGCTGCAGTTCGCAGCGTAAATCCAAAGGCGTTTCAGGTGGAACGCGGGTGCTTGTCTAGCAATGAGGAATGGGGGAAGGCTTCACCCAATCCAGCAACTGAATACCTCTCTCCCTCTCTGTCCTGACTCAAGCTTCAACAATCGTCTCAAAATAGAGAAGAGGCGAAGATATAGAGGGGAAGTTAAAAAAGGATATTTTTTTAAGACCACAAAATAGGAGGTAATGCATGATAGAAAGCTACACTGAGAGAAGCGACAAGAGTGACAGAGGCTGAGGAGGCCTGAGTAGAATCCTGTGCACCCAGGGGTGATATTAGTGAACCCCATCTGTTGAACATCTGGCGCGGGGAGCCAAAACACTGAGTGGTTAGCAGCCATGCACTCACAGAGGGCAAGACAAGCCTCAGTCCTGCTGAGACTGATGGAGGTGACAGCCAGGTAAACTCTCCATTCATCATCCACCTGACATGTTCTCCTGACAAAATGAGAGAATATCTCTAGATCTGCAATTAATTGTCACTTAGTTATCCATTGATTATTTTAATCAATCATTTAACAACAACAAAAAACTAACACATGTCGATGTCAAGTTCAGGCTATAGAGCCAAAGTGATCTCTTGAAATGTGGTCTCACAAACATTCAAATAACCTAAAATGTTCAATGTTACAATGATATCAAACACAATTCCTCACACTCTAAAACTGAAACTTACAAGAAACTATAAATGACTGAATCAATCACTGTAATATCAAAATTGCAGTTGCTTAAAGCTATAGTACATAGTTTCTGTCTCCCCTATGAGGAATTCTAAGTAATGACAACAACACTGTCGGCACGTCCACATGATCGCACCGCCCCCATCCCTCCTCCATACAGTTGCTAGTAGCCAAGGAGGACACAAAGGATTAAAAAAAACATGATGGACTCTTCAGAAGAGGTCATTATCTTCAGTCAAGTTTCTGCGTGCGGATAGTCGCAGGACTACACCATTTTTTTAACAGCCATACTGAGAAATACAGAGAGAGTTGCATGGAGCTGATAGTCTTAATTAGATCAAAGAGTTCCGCACTAAAGCTGTAAAGCAACTATGTATATAGCCGAGTTTTAAAATTTCTGATTTTGGTGGGATCAAAAAAGAAAAACTGGCACAGACCAATGAATGAAGTTCTAAAGTTCCTCAGTCTGACAGGGAGACTTGACAATGAGATGGTAATTGGGCCGATGAGGTGCCGTACACCAACATGAGCCTTGAATCTCTACTCACACAAATATCATGTGAGGACATTGTGTAACCCTTGGACTTACCTATAGTGATGCATCATGAAGCTTTGTGAACCATTTTCTTTATTTTCTGAGCCCACTGGATGGCGTTTTTGGTTTAAAGGCTCAAGGAATGGCAATTGAGCGTGCTTTCAACCCATTGTTGAACAGAGAGCGCCATATACTTGGTTAAAAAAATGAAGAAAATACTTCACAAAGCTTCATGAAGCTTCATTTGGCCATCACTACTTACCCTCCAACCAGATGTGAAAGACATTATGCAGAATCCACTCAAGTGAGAGGTGTCCTAAACAACTGTATAAGGTCACAAGTTTGACAACTATCTCACCCTTTCCATTTCTGCTGTATACCGCCCTGCTGAAACCTCCATTCCTTGATTAATATGTTTATTTTCACAATTCAGCTGGACCGTTGCATTGGATGATCTCTCTGCAAGAATCCAATCGCAGTCAGATTGAAGGTTTAATTGTCGTTGCACAAACCAGTTAATTTGATTTAACAGTATAATTAATCCTCTTAGCTGATTGTTCAGTGGCAGCAGTCACTGACAATTTGTCAAATTGCTTTGTTCCAGTAAAATTACATGATATGCTAAAATTGCTCAAAGCAATATCTTTGGTCAATTATCATAACCCGAACTCTATGATTGATTTCTAATCCAGGGTTTGTTGTTTCTGTCCATATGTATCTGCTGGAAGGACAGGTGGACGTGATTACAGGGAGGGAGACGTCCTTGTTAACTGGAGTGTGACTGCATTATAGGAAAAGTCAAAGTTGCTATTACAGCAGATCTTCAAACCCGTTCATTAGTGCAACCATGACATGTCCATGTAACTGACAGGATTCATGCCTGACTTCACCCCAGCTGTCTGGCTCGCTCTGCTGGTGGAGCTTTTCTCCTTTTTCACAATATCAATTCTGTCCCTTCTCTTTGCAAGAAGCTCAACCATTTATTTGTGTCAATGGAATTCTTGCATGTTCAGTTGTTGAAAAGACAGTTTTTATTTTGGATCAAGATAGGTTTGTTAGTCTGTTGGTCGGTCTGGATGGATTGCTATGGAATTTGATACAGGCATGTATAACGGTTCCACAGAGGAAGAACCCCAATTACCAGCATGGTGGCTCAGTGGTTAGCACTGCTGCCTCACAGCAAGTAGACACTGCAGAGTTCTATGTGGAGTTTGCATGTTCTCTCCGTGTTTGCGTGGGTTTCCTCGCCCATTGGCTAACACTGGCACATTTACAGAAATGTTGATTAAAGTGTATTGTCCTAATAAATAAATAATTAAAAATATTTTCATCTTGTGCCAACAGTAGGGTAAAGCTTAAATTATTCAGTGAAACATCTCAACATGTACTAAATGGATCGGCCCAAAATGGTTCCCAGATAATGTGTAAAGACTTTGGCACTCCCCTTACTTCCCTTTTAGCACCACCATGAGGTTCACATGTTGAGTTCAGAAAGAAATGTCTTGACAAATACTGGGTTGGGATTGCCACGGAATTTGGTACACCCATTCATATTCCCAATTGGATCAAATATAATGTGATAATCTCTTATGACATAGTTATTTCTGTTTCCAGTGAGTCACCTGTTGTCAAATGTTTCAAGTAATTTAAAGAGGAAAGTAAACTGAGTTGACAAAATCCACCACCCCTATCTCACATGGGGTCATTAGGAGACTTGGTTAAGAGATTGAGATACAAACACACTACACAAAGTCAAATAAGAGAGCTCGAAGAGGACAAAACACCAAAGAGCAAAGGAATTGAAAGCCCAACAGCGATGTAAGAAAGAACGAGGGAGAGGTCACCAGAGATAAAGAAAGAGGAGAGGGCATTGCTGTTTAAACCACCTCCCCCTGGATCTAAGACAAATTGTGCTATGCTCTCGTCTCGGTGGCCCCAGTCCCTATCTCTCTCTGAGGAGGAAACCAGTGTCTCCCAAGCATTAAAGTGGAAAAACCAACGGCACTGCAAGAATTTAATGAGGAGGGCTCTGCACTGCTCTGCGCTCAGTGTGTGACACAACACTTCTTGGCATGTAGTGATTTCCTCTCTTTCTCTCTTTATTCACTGCCTTTATTCCCACTGCCTACCACTGGAGGATTGCAGTGGATATCCAGGCTTGAAAGCAGCCCTGGCCCACTCTGTCCTCAGTGTTAGGTTGCAAAAATATCATACTTCCCCCCCAGAACTGTGTATTACTAATATACTATTAGTATTACACACTTCATCAACTGACTATGCACCAAGTCCACTGTACACAATGAGAAATATGAATATTCACTTATTATTGGGTTGGCATTGCGATGTAATTTAAAGGAACACGTCGACTTATTGGGACATTAGCTTATTCACCGTAACCCCGACAGTTAAACAGCATTGACGTTAAACAGATCACAGCTGAGTGGCTAGATGGAGCTGTGCACAACACAAGAGAAACTGAAAAGAAGGTTTGTGTTTCCCTCTGTAAATATTTCATCAAGGTACAAATCATGATATTGGAGTGAAGCACTGTCTTCTATTTGGGAGCTGCTTATGTGATATTGGGGCGGTAAAATTAATTTAAGGAGTGGGAGGCAGGACAGCTTTGTGGTTGAGGGGGGCGTGTGTGGGGCGGCTGTGTTCAAAATGGGGGAAGGAGTTGATGGATGAACATTCCCAACACTGGTGTGATTGAGTGGTAAAACAAGCCTTGTGAATTAATGCATGGTGATAATCCAGAGTGAGTACACTGAGGGCTGCAGCTGAGATATGTAAGCAGAAACACATTCTGTCATTTCAATCTTTCTTTCTACACACACACCTAACTTTCTACATACCCTTAAACTGCAAGGTTTTGGTTATGAGAACCCAGGTTATCTAAACAACTTCACTGGAAGTAAAACTAAGACAAATGTTGAAATTATTACCCAAAACTGTTGGCTGTAAACATCAGGAAGATGTTAGCAACTCATAGTTATAACCCAACAGCTATTTAGTATTGCAATTTAAAGTGAGCAAACAGTAACGTTCACTGAAGAGCAGCTACTGTGACCACAAGTAAAAATTAGATAATAGTTGCTAACTTTATCTAACTTTATCTAACTGGTCACATCAGACCAAGTAGCCCGTTGAGTGCACTAAATTGAGCAAAAGTGTGTTGTATTGGTTGTGAATATATATATATATCACACGGATCTGCCTATGTGCATTCAACCTGCATAGGATTTCATGAGTCAGCTGTCACTCTGTTTGTCACTGTTAGTAGAAACCCAAGTCAGCTGTGTCGTTCATACTTTACACTTCACTTATGAACCACAGAATTATACTCTCTCTCTGTCTAACAGGATGATCGGTGTCCTGATGCTATTAGGTTACGTAAATGTATTGGAGAACTTGAAAAATGTCCTAGATTAAATAAGACTAATAAGCGTATCCAACCACACTCGCTGCGGTGCTTTGAGTTCAATGCTTACATCACAGTGTTATCATGCTCACAATGAGCGTGTTAACATGTTAATGTCTGGTAGGAAATGTTTAGCACCAGCATTATTTATCTTGTTGGCATGCTTAAACTTGCTAATTGTCGTTAAAGCAAAAGAACAGCACAGTGAAGGCTGATGGGAATGTGATTTGTTCTGCAGGTATTAGGTCCTACAACAACAAATATAGTCCAAAGATATACCTGATGATGGAGCTGGAAAAAGGGTTATTACAAGTAATTCATCACGTGGGGAACATAAATGTCTGAATCGAATTTAATGGCATTTGATCCAATTTTGAGAAATTTCAATGTGAACCAAACAATTTCAACATCATGGTGGCGCTAGATGAAAAATTCTGCGGATCTCCAAAGTCAGTAGGATTTATTCTCTGGGGACCATGAGTGTTTGCACCAAGTTTTATCAAAATGAATCCGATATTTTCAAATGATTTCCATCTGGACCAAAGTGGTCGACTGACTGACTTTTCCATCCCTAATTGCTAATGCTAACGTGGTTAGGACAGAAGCTTTCAGTCCTGACTATGGATTGGGCATCGAGAAGCGGTTCCGACTTGAAATTGCTTAAAAAATGAAGATTCCAATGGAATAATTTTTTTATTGGAATTTTGTTTGGAATCGTTTGGGAAATTTGGTTTTGAATCTAATCATCGGTTCCAAATTTAACACGCACAAGTTTTGGTTTCCGTAGCGGCCACCATACTTACACTCAAACTAGGTGCTTGTTGTCTTGTGTGGCTTTATTTTACATTGAAAAAGCCTGGTAAAACTGTAAATCACCATTGAATCAAAATAAAATGTTCCTCTTATCTGTGAAATAAGCTAAGTGACCTGTTTCAACTCCACCCTCAAAGAAACGGAATAGCTAACGCTATGCTAGCAAGATCCAAAGTCAATAACATTGTGTACAGTTGGCAATCAGTAAAAATATTTTGACAGTATGTTGAACAACAAGACAAGCAAGCTATCCAGCCATGTCATTGTCCCCGAAACAATATAATGAATTTACAATTTGATCCGCGATGTGTAACGTTACTGGTGGCCGCAGCGGCGCAGCCTGGAGTAGCGACCTGAACAGTGAACAGGATGTGAGATAACGTTATTTGCTGTGAAACAAAGTCAGTCCAGAGGGGAAATATAACTTACTTCTTGCAGCCTGTGTTAGCGCCATCCTGTAGTGTTTAGAGGACGAGTTGGAAACAGATAAAAAATTAAATACTGCACAAAAAAAATATTGGCTGTCCTCTTGATTCCCTGGAAGACATCAACCAGACATCAACCATCACCAAGGACTGTACTCACTCAGGATACCTATCTATTTGTCATGCTTCCCTCTGGGAAACGCTACAGATCACTCAAAACCTGGATTAACAGATTCAGGCTAAATTTACATTGCTACGTTTTGGTTTAAAAGTGAATATCTTTTGTTACACACATTCACATTGCTCTGGTGTTTCAGAGCCTCTAAAATGGAGACATTTGGAAACACTTGTGACCCGTTTTGGTTTGGATTAGTTAGTTTTATATATATATATATATATATATATATATATATATATATATATATATATATATATTAGGGCTGTCAGTTTAACGCGTTATTAACGCCGTTAACGCAAACCCATTTTAATGCCGATAATTTTTTTAACGCACGAGTAACGCATAGAGAGAGCAACGGGATCTGTTAGTCCACTTCTTTAACTGTCTATGGCCACGCCATGTCCCGCCCTACGAAGCAGCTGATTGGTTTGGTTTAGGCATTTCACCGCGAGTGGTGAGGATAGCGGATTGGTCAGGGGATAGGACCTGAACAAATGGAGTTACGTTACCTTCGACGCCTGGCCAATAGTAGTGATTGAAGGGCGGGTCTTGTAATTTCGCAGACCGCAAACAAAACAGACACAAGCCTCGGCCGGTTTTACCTTGCTAGCCGCGTAGCTAGTAGGCTCGTCACGGCGATTATCTTCAGAGCGAGCGAGTAGTGACTCTACAGTCAGTGAGAGAAACAAAATGTCTCCTCTGTTCTTTCTGACCACGGTGGGAAACCTGCAGCAGGAAAACCCTCTCCTTGATTTTACGTTGGTTATGAACGAGAACGAGAACCAGGAAATGAATCACGGGAAACCAGTTGCTATGACGACGGCTATGCCGCTGACGACGCTATGAGCCCATAGACAGTAGGACCAGCCAGCTCGCCTCAGGCATGAGGCAGTACTACCTGCAGTACTATCTGCAGGACTATCTGCAGTAATACCTGCAATGGAAAATCGAGGTAACAGCGTTACATTATGTGACAGATTATTAGTTCCAAGTGTGAATGTTAGTGTGAAATTGAACATAACGTATATGACAATGTTAATTTCAATAAAAAAACATTGTCACAAAGCAAGCCAATCTACTTTTCCATGCTGATAAGAGAATTAAAATGAGAAAATATAATGGGACAAAAAGAAATCAAGGGACATTTAGAATAGATAAAAATGTGCGATTAATCGCGAGTTAACTATGACATTAATGCGATTAAATATTTTAATCGCTTGACAGCACTAGTATCTTTTGGTATGCATTTCAGAAAAAAAATGGTTAGGATGCAGGTGTAATTGCAAATAGTGATTAATCATGATTAATCCACTGAGAATTCTGATTAATTTGATTAAAAATTTTAATCATTTGACAGCCCTAATATATATATATATATATATATATATATATATATATATATATATATGTGTGTGTGTGTGTGTGTGTGTGTGTGTGTGTGTGTGTGTGTGTGTGTGTGTGTGTGTGTGTGTATTTCTACAAGCATCAGATCTCCCTGCTTGGTAGAGATCCACATTTTTTAAACATCACTCCTCCAGTTCGGCTTTTTGTTAAAAAAAGTCTCCAAACTGAGACCTGGTCCATGTCACTGGAGCAGGTTTCTTGACAAAGTAAATGATTGAGTCATACTCCTCATAAAAGGTAAACCAGTCTTGAGGTTTGACATTTGTGTCCTCCTTTTATTTGTTTAAAACTTGTGTCAACATCTGGTGCTGGTGCTGTTTTACTGCAGCCACATCTCAGCAATTAGCCTGCTGACTCAAAAGACCATTATCACTGCTGGCAAGCATGGCCAAAACTACGAAAATCAGATGCAGGCTGTAAATTCCCAGATGAGTTTGGTTTCCTCTGTCGTCATTTATCTTCATAAAATGATCATATTATATTTATTTCCTCATTAACAGCCAACGAGGAGGTTTTAAAAGGGGTCCGTATGTGTCTTCAACACTTTGCATCTCGATGCCGACTTTGAGATTCATCCTGAATCCTAATTTCCATCACTTAATTCATTAATGACTTTTACGGAAAATGCTACTTTGTGTGCACTAAACATATGTAAAATAAGTGTGTGTGTGTGTGTGTGTGTGTGTGTGTACGTGCGTGCGTGTGTTACATTTTTCCATTTTGGTGAAAAATGGGATTTAACTTCATGGCCATTAGTTTGGGCTGTGTTCAGAATAATAATCCATGGTTACAGAAGCATGTAATGTAACCAGAGAGCAGAGAACCCCAGGGGGACGGAAACAAGAACCAAATACAAGTAGAAAGAAAGAAAGAAAGAAAGAAAGAAAGAAAGAAAGAAAGAAAGAAAGAAAGAAAAGGAAATTACAGGGGAGATGAAAAGAAAAGAAAGACAAGAGGAGAAAGACATTTAAGGAGAGATGATGAAGAAAGAAATGAGAGCAGAACGAAAGACAATGGAAGTACAACAAAGTACAAATGATGGGAAAAGTAGAAATAACGAAATGAAGGATAAACGGGACACAGGGAACAGAACAGAGGGCAGTAAGAGGAGATGAAAAAGAACGAAAGAAGAAAAGAAGGAAGGGAAAACGATAAGAACAAAAAAATGATAGAAGAGTGATACAAAGACAGAATGAAGGGGAGAAAATGAAACAAATAAAAAACAGTTGAAGAGGGCAGAAAGAGGGACGACAAAATGAAATAAAAGAACATAAGGTGATTTAGAAAGAGTATAGGAGCAGAAAAAAAAAAACAATGTCAACAGGGGGGAGGGGGGGGGACTAAAAAACTGCAGGAAAAGGAAGAAAGAAGAGAGTTAAGAGGCCAAGAAGAAACAAGAGGAACGGAGTGAAAAGCTGTCTAAACTGTTCCGTAAAACATGAGGACTGTCGTCTGACTGACACAACAATCATCTAGTGAGATGGTGACATTTCTTTCACCGTTCTCTGGGAGAGAGCCGCCGCTTCCATTCCTCTTTCAGTGCGGGTGACTGATGGGAGTCGAGTGAAGTGCATTTTCAACGTTCGGAATGAGAAAACGTTCTGGCAAAATGGCAGGAACACCCATCTACACCTTTCACCGGTGCATCGGAGAGCTGTCACAGCTCCGGAGTGAATGGCCACCTATCGAGCCTGACAAAAGAACACAAAGTGTCTGAAGGTCCTGACATGTGGAGGAGGGACGGGGGTTTACGAGGGCCCATGGCCAACAGAAACACCACCTGGCATCCGTCAGTCGCCTCTCAGTCAGCAATATCCCATCACGTTGCATCTCAACGGCTTCCAAAAACGACCAGCGGTGTCACGAGTTTCGATCTAAAGGAAGGCGGGGACAGGGTAAGCTGGAATTCTAACTCTCTTTGGCTTTTTCCGTGTCCATTTGGTTCCCCGTCTCGGTTCTTTCTCTTCTCACCTCGCGCTGTTTGTTTGCTGTCGCCGTGGGTTACGCTCATCAGCCTCCATGGCGGTCGACAGCCTGTCAGTCTAAGCTCCTTTTAACGCGCTGCAGCCCTGCACAGTGACACAGAAGCTCTCCCCTGGCATCCCGCTTGGCAAAAATGAAAAAGTGGGGCTCGGCTGTGTACACCCCTCCGCTCTCATCAGTGTCTCGTGCTGTCTCTATGTCTTTCTCCTTTCTCTTTGTTCCCCCCCCCCCCACCCCCCCCTCTCTCTGTGTTGTGTTTCTGCCTGCACGCTATACCATTGCCTTCCAGGGTGTGTTGCAGCGTTTTACTGGTTCACTGAGACAAAATAAAGACAAAACAAGTGTACAAGCTTTTTTTTGTGTGTGTGTGCCAGAAGTACATTCAACTAATCTTGAACTCTGCTGCTGCTGTTGTTGGCCGTAGGGCTGGCTATTCATCTGTACGCCAATATGGTAAACGACGTTTGCTACAAATTCCAAACCTGTACTGTTTTTGATACTTTACTTTGACAAATTCAAACAAAATGTTGTTAAAGAGAACATATCCATGCAGACTATTTATGAACAGGCTTCTTTAAGACAAGCTGATAGAATTGTTAGTGACACGTCTCATGTTCTGCACACAGAATATGAGAGTATGAGGTTCAGAGTGCCTCGCTGCAGACTAAACCGACTCAAAAACTCATTTATTTCTGTGTCTAGTAAACTTCTAAATAGCTGCAGATAAAAGCTAGAATAGGTCCGGGTTGATGATGGGGATTTATTAATGTGCTTGTGATCACTGCACTGATATTTGTTTTTATTACTTATTTTTATTGTAACGTTTAACTATATGGACTGTGTGACGCCATGTTGTGTTTTACACACCATTTGGGTCATATTATGGTTTGTTCTATGGTATTGTATGATATTGTACATGTTGTGTGTGTTTGTTTTTGTATGGCTGCAGCATGGGTTAAGTGCCCAAGACAAATTTCCCCCCCTTGTTGGACAGTAAAGTAAAATTTTGATCTTGATCTTGAAACACATTTTTGAATAAATTAATCAAATGACTGCATGTTATTTGAAAGGGGTCGCTTGCGGTGACAGAGCCACGATCGTCACCCAAATCCGCCATGTCCCCTACGGCGTCTCATGACAGTTAAGTTTAGTGGTATTTACAGTAAAATTTAGCCGAGAAAAGGTGACTGGGAGCCGGGTACAGAGCACCGTGAGGTTAGGTTATATCCACGACGTTTCACTTCCGGGATTGCCGACGGAACGAGGACTATAACTGTATAACTGCTCCTTAGATCGGTAAATGCAGACAGCTAGCTAGACTAGACAATCTTTTTCTGTTGCACGACTAAAACAACTTTTAAACGTACACGTTCCACCAAAACGAGTTCCTTCCAGAGGCTATTCTGCAGAGATACCGTTGCTACGTACGATGCTTAGCACCGCCCAAGACGATTGTGATTGGTTTAAAGAAATGCCAATAAACCAGAGCACGTTTTTCTCCCATTCCAGAATGCTGCATGGACAAGCTAGACCCTCCTTCACATCGCTGTGGAGGAGGGTCTGGCTAGTCTGGCAATGCAAGACTAAGTTTAGACACCAAAACGACTAGTTAAGTTTAGAAAAAACATAGTGCTTTAGGGTTAGAGTTAGGGTTCATGTATCATGACTGTGTCATGACAGTGTCATGTGTTCATGACAGTGTCATGTCACTCTTATGTAGATACCTTCAAGTAAAGTGTTACCAAACTTTGCCTCGCTCAAATATCTGAAACTGCCAGACTTTTAATTTCAATTAGGGACTTTGTGATCAGATGAGTAAAACAAGATTACAAATGTACCCAGGCATTTCATGCCAGTGTTTGTTAGTTGCCGTTTTCTTATGTACTAATTGCTCTAAACACATTTTGGAATGTGCCAAAAAAGTATTGGCATTTGATACCTAGCCCTTGTTACCTAGCTGAGAGAAATGTCAAAAATCAATGCTGGGTACAAATCCGTCCCAGAAGCCGAGCAGTGTGTTCTCTGCTGCTGTTTTTCTTTAATATTTCTCTGAGCAGCATGAACAATGTCAAAGAAACTGAAATGATCTGTTAGTGTCTCCATCGTTTACACGCTGCTGTTCTAGCTGTCGCTAGTCTGTGTTACAACTGCATGACGTGAGTTGTCTGCCAGGGAAATCACGGCACATATGATTACGTTTACGTTACAAGGTAGACAATCCTTTTTCATCATTGACGCGAGGAATCATTGACGCGAGGAGTATCCTAGACGTCGTTCTAGTGTTATACACAACCGTGCTATAGTTAGCCAAGCAAGTAGACACTATACAACTTTTACACAAATAGGCAGAATTACCTGTTGAGAAGAAAGCAGGCAACTTCGCTGTCCCTTTTAAAATCCTCATCAGCTCTTTCCATCTTGGAAAAGCCACAACAATATTAACTTTGGTCGCGTTGCTTTGCCTGTCACGTCGTTTTAATTTCCTCGGCGACTCAGTTACATGTCCTCGATAATAGACGCAACAGGCTTTCAAATCTGCCGGCGGTGAGTCGCAAATAATCTTCTCCCCCCTCCCTCCCTGGCATACGTCACAGTCAGTGCCACTGAGTGAAAAACGCAAAATGCAGAGCAGTATAGCCTGTATGTCCCTTACGGGCTACCATATTTCAAGATGCCGCATGGCTATGGAGCGTCTACCCCAGTTCATGTAAGCGCAAATGTAAAATTTCAAGCCAATAGGAATACTTGGAGTTGATGGTGGTGGTCAATATTCATAAAAAAGGACAAGTTTGTGAAGGGCAATACAGATTTTGATAATAAACAACTACAAATGTTAAACACTGGGGCTTTAAAGACAATATAGGCAGAGTCATGGTGGAAATAGACTACTTCAAAGTATGTTTGATGCCAGATGTAGGTTGTTTTTTCTTCACTCCAACAGCATTAGTTAGATGTATGAATAAACGCCTGCTTCAGAAACATGATGGTTTATAATGGCAGAGGGAAGCAGAACATATGGCGGCCAACACGAAACCCTGCCTGAAGCAAACAAGACTTAGCAAAGCAGAGTGAGCAGAGTGAGAAAAGTGGAGAGAGAGAGAGAGAGAGAGATGGGTGGAGGAGGGTGCGAGGGGGGGAGGGGGGGGGGGGTGTTTGCTGTTGGAAAGCAGCTCTCACAGGCTGGACTTAGCTAGAAATCAGGAGGCACCTTCCAGAAAATGATAGGGGGAACACCCCATCCTCTTCTCCAAATAATCCAGCAGTGGACTTGATTAAAACAATGTTTTGTGGAACAAGAACTGCTGTTGGTTGAAGCATATTTATATTCAGCAGCCCGTTAAGTGTGAGAGAAGGCAAGACAGCTCCATCTCTCCCCACTATTCTCCCTTTTTTCCAGGCTGCACTGGCATATTAATACAAAAATAAAAGGAAATCTGATGAGAAACAGATTAAAAACCTAACGGGCACGCTCGGCTGAGCAGAAACGCTGATGGAAAAAAAATAAATAAATAAAAGCCGATTGCGCCGCGCTCGGCTCCCGCTTGTGGTGTTCTCAAGATATCATTAGCGCCTCTGCACTTAATATCATCATTACTATTGTTATCATTATCGGACCTATTTATCTTTACTTTCCCCCTTTTGTGCAACAAAATAGCATCATTTCCTCGCTTAAAAATCAATAGCACAACAGAAGGGATGTTTTTTTTTTCTCCATTCATCTGGTTCCCCATCTCTCTCTCTCTCTCTCTCTCTCTCTCTCTCTCCCTCTCTATCAGGCAGCTACCTCCTAATGACAAGGCGACCGCTACCAAAGCAGCATCCTACACGGATAACTGCCTGACGCCACCTCTGCTGCATCTGCTGCACACACACACACACACACCGAAACATGACACCGTATCTTTTAATCAATCTATTAAGGAAAGCCGGGACGGTGTTGACAAGCCCCTCGCTGACTGATACAGTGACCCGTGAGCCGGCGTGCAAGCGTTTTCCCGGGCCACAGCGGAGGCCAGATAATAGCTCGGTGAGCACTGAGATGATGAGGATGATAACGTTGGCAACCGAGGGCCGCCAAGCATATCCAATCCCCGCTTCCCCTAAATGTCAACCTTCTCCCCCGTATCGCTGCGACGAAAAAAGGCTCTGGGTCTGTGATACGGAGGCCTGCTTAGAATGGCTAACAAACCTGCTTGTCTCATTTGATCCTGGATTCAAAAGAAGCGGAACAGGTGCATGTGTGTGCCTGCGCATACACGCCGTAACAGCAGAGAAAAAGGAGGGTGAATGAAAAAAGGGATATGGAAGGAGAGAAAGAGACAGAGATGGATGGAAGGAGGGTTGGTGTGTTTGTGTGGGTGAAAAGATGTGCTAGCTCAGGCGCTTGTTGTGAGATTACAATGACTGTTCTTGTTTTTCCTCCCGGCCACGAGCGACAGGGCCTATTCATTTTTTTTTTTCCAGCAGCAGAGAGCGACAGATTGAAGGCCAGACATCTCTTTTTTTACTCCCTTGTCTTCTTCCCTTTTCTTCCATCCTCTCTCCCTCCCTCTCCCTTGTGTGTTTGGTTAACCCAGGGCTGAAGTGCAGCGCGGTGACAGGGGCGTGATGCCTCGGCGCTGACACCGCACGCCGCGGATGGGAAGAGGAAAAGTGATGCTCTGTGTCAGCGAGCGGACGCCCCGCGGTGATGTTCAGTGCTTTCCATCCCTCCCAAAGAAAAAAAAAGAAAAAAGAAAACAGATGTTTGCGTGGCTGCACACCGGCCATTATGTGGGCGACCAGCGGTCGGCTTGGCACCCGGTGGGTCACTCGGGCAGACAGGACAGCAAACCATCTTCCTGTATTTCTAACAGCACTTGGCTGAATCATGGTGGGTGTTGCTCTGCAGCAATGTATGACATTATGACAGGGGGGGGGGGACTCCAGAGTAAATAATGCACTCCACTCCAGCTCAGAGGATGAAGCGCCTAAGGGTGTAACTTTGGGTTCATCACTGGGGGGGTTGAGATCTCCACCTACCCCACCTGGGGGGGTGGACACACACACACACACATTATTACCAGGTGTCTGGGTCATCCATGAGGAAAATTTCCTGCATTCTGGTCAATCTTTCTGCAACAATTTTTGCCTTTTCTGCATGCAAATGTAAATATTATTATTAATGATTAATATGCTGTATTGTTCAAAACATTCTGCAGATTCAAAAGGTGTTTAGTGTTTTAAGCCCCCAACATCGTCTTCCAGGCAGCGCTGCCTAGAATTAGGCAATGGTTAAGGTTAGGGTTAGGTGCCTTGAAGTCGACGTTGGGGGCTTAAAACACCATTGAGCGATTCAAAACCTTACATGTGTATGGGGATGAATTTTAGGAATTATGTTCATCTTAACAACAAATGTTTGTTAAACTCTTTTCACTTCATTACCCCAGACAGTTATGAATATAAATTACCTCCACCACCTCAGGTTGGAGGTTGGAGGGTTACTGGTCTGAATTTGGATTCATTTTTTTTTGTTGGGCAATATACAGATCTTATTGAGTTGAATTGGAGCGCAGGCCATAATTGTGGATGTCAGAGCCTCCCCGCAGAGGAAATCACAGGCTGCGGATTCTGATGAAGATGAGCCGTTTGCTTTATGAATCAGCAGGGAAATAAAAAGCTGCATAGACAGGAAGTGAGAAAACAATCACTGGCGTCTTTCTCACACGGCTGCCGTTTGCATTTCTTTGAGCCTTTTTTCCCAACGCGTACAGATGTACTGTATGTAAATCTTAAAACACACTGACCCGATAGTCTGGCGAGGTTGGTGACTTTAGTCTGTTTGGTGTGTTCCATGCCGTCGTCTGTCGGAGAGGCCGTTGGTCTTCATTTTGGCCGACCTGACATCGTCGGAAGGCGGGCAATGCCGGCAGTTGGACTCAAATGACCAATCTGATTGGTAGAGTGCTATGACGAGCGGGATTATCAAAATCTGACGAAAATCTTTTAAACTGACCTTTGTCGATCTGAAATGAAGACAGATTCAGCAACTGCATGGCCTATTTCTCACTTAAAATGTTTCAGAAACATGTTTCGGTGAACTATTTTAGTAAAATATGAGATCGTATTCTGAACAAGCCGCAATGACATGACTGAATTTCCGGAGAAACCAGACCTACGTGACACGTTCGTCCAATCAGCTGCTGTCGGCAGTCAGCATCGCTTCGGTGTGTTCCGAGGCACTTCTTTTGGCCAACCTTTTCTGCAGAGGGTCGACCGTCGGGTAAATGTGTCAGGGCCCTTAAAGTGAGAACCTTTACCACATTTCACTCAGGTTGGTCAAATTCACAAACCAGACAAAGCTCAAAAGATGCCATTTAAAAAAACAACTACATGCATATGTTTTTTTTCTTCCACAGGAGCAGGAAACAACATACATGGGACAAATGTGACACGTGGTTTACTTGAACACTACTGAACCAGAGCCTCATTATCATCTGAGAGAGATGTGAATCTGATCATAACCACCTACGTCTTCATCCAAAGACATTCAGTGAAGCAGGGCTGAGAGGAACACACCACGCACCGCCATTTCAATGATCTCCATCTTGTGAAAAATCAAAGTTTTTTTTTTCATTTTTCATTTCTCAGCCTCATTTTTCTCAATTCTAGTGTGATCATCTGTTTCTGTCACAGTGCTGACACTCATTTCCTGAGATGCTTTGTGTTGGACACAGGTTCAAACAGGTTCAGGTGGTTACATTTTGTTTTGAGACTCAATAAGACTACAAAATGATTCAACATAGAAAACGTATGGATTTGGATGTATTGAAACATTTATCACAGAAAGGCTGTCTTTCAGTACACAACATCTTCATACAAAGAGGGAATCTTTCATTATCTTCCCTGGACTATAAAATAGGTCCAGTAAACCAGAAATGCTAAAAATGAATACTAATGTATGCTGCTTTTTCTCTCTCCCTTTTTCTTATTTTTTTTTTTATAGCTGATTATAAATCATCAGCCACCAAAGCGATTAACATTTGCCAGTGGCCCACGGGTGATGTGTTTTTTTTTTTTTTTCGTTCTTTACAGAAAGCCTTTCTTTCCTTTCCCTGTGCCAATGGGATGAGAGCCTTATTAATAGAAGAGATGTAAGCAGAGCAGCGCTGAGAGCCCGGCCCCGGATGATGACACCCAGCAGGAGAGAAGCACACTCGCCTCTGTTTCTACATCATCTGCCAGCCGGTAGCATCGAGCAGCTACCTTGGGCTCACTCCCAGCCGGTATCATGATGCCGATGGGGGGGGGCAGAGAAAGAGGAGGTCAAGAGAGATTATCAATGTTCCACGTCCTAAACCGTAGATTTGATCTTTGGGTCACAGTGCCCACTTCTTCTCCAGAAATCTATCATGCCAAGGACCCCCTTAACTGAAAGCAAGACGGAGTAGGGACCATCTACTACATCGCAGAAAATGTATTAAATTGAGTTGCATATTAAGATATGTCTACAATAACGTGCAGGACCTACATCCTTTGAACATGCCTTTTTTTTTACATATAATACTTGAACATACATTTGGCGCAGTGAGTCCTTAAGATCCTTAAGTGACTACCTCACCTATAGGCCAGTAAGCCTATCATCAGTGTATTTTTTTCACAAAGACCCTGATTTATATTTACTAATAATATGTTGGATTCATGTTAAGAGATTTGAATTTTCTTGGAAACCTTCAAAAAATAAGACAAAGTGGCATGATTAGGCTGATTAGGATTGTTATTTAGCTGTGAAAGAAGACCCAGCTACCCTTTCCCATTTCCTCTCATAGCTGACTTGACTTACTTGTGTTGTTTTTTTTTTTTTTTAAATCTGCAAAATTAATATTTTACCTGTTGGTGTTTTGTGTCTGTTCCATTGTGTTGCGTTTCTTTTCAATAAACATGCTGACAACCAGACGGTTTTACTCGCTAATGAGCCTCTCTTTTGAAATGAATAACTGCTGCATCTTTACTGAAAACGTATTACTCCGTTTGATTTCACTCATCCTGAGTATTTGGTCTGGGGGAAAAAACAACTGGCTTCATTTCCAGGCAGAACCAACAACAACTCCTCGTGTTTGCATGAACCGCCGCAAATAAATGAATTCTCAACCTATGGGACAGACTTCTATTATTCTTCCCATCCATCTATCTCTGCCTGCATCCGTCCGTCAGGACCGTCCATCTCTCACAGCAGCTCACTCGCTTCCTCCTCGGCTCACTCCACTTATATTTCTGTCCAGGTTTGGGATCAGATGGGATTAAAATGTAAAAAAAAAAGAGGGGATGAAGGGGCACAACACACAAAAAAAATACAACCTAAATGTCTAACAAGAAATTTAAACCAATCTATGCATCCTAACTGTATATAAATACTGGGATGGATTTGTGTTTATTAGGCAACAGGGCAGTGTCATCTTTGTCTAGTCTCTCTCATTCTGTGTGTGTGTGTGTGTGTGTGTGTGTGTGTGTGTGTGTGTGTGTGTGTGTGTGTGTGTGTGTGTGTGTGTGTGTGTGTGTGTGTGTGTGTGTGTGTGTGTGTGTGTGTGTGTGCATCTTTAGACTCATAAGACATGAAATAGCTAATCTGGTCAAGCTGAAAAGTAGGCTAATACAGTCCGACTAGCCGGCTCTGTGATGACGTGTCATATCTATAGACAGCTAACAGGCTGACGGCTCCAACACCAGCTCGGTGAATTTTAACATCTCAGTTGGCTCCTCTGACTTGGGGGGGAGGGCATAAGGGTCTGCAATGAACTTCTCTGATTTCTTTAAAGATGGAATAAGTGAAGTGTGTTTAGCTCCCACCGGTGTGCAGAGCTGAGTTATTATACATGGTTATCAAACTCAGGACGTGACACCACACTTAGACTGGGTCAGGGCTTTTTCTCTGTCATCCTAATGCAAAGGGCTCCATTTGAAAAGAGTCACTCTGTCGTTTCACAGGCTGGATGACATCCCTGTGTGCTCAGGCTGAGTGAAATCAACCTCTCTATCACACACATGCATGCTGCAGATGCATCATTCTCTTTTTCCGTAAATATCTTCTGAAAGCAACATCAGCGCCATGATATAGATATGGTGGTATTTGCTTAGAAACATTGGGGTACTAACCTTTTTATTATCGTCCAGCCTCTATTATTGTAAATACGATCTAACTTTTACAAATATGAATTCATATCGGACGACAAAGATGCTCACAGAGGGAGTAAAAAATATGATCACATATGCACATAATATGGAATCTATTGTGAGGCTTGGGGGGGGGGGGGGGGTACAGTTAACTTGAGAACATCACAACTCCAGATTTGAACATATCCAGCTCCTGTATGGCTGGAGAGGCTGCGAAGGTGCCTGAGACAGTCTTGCATCGTCAACAGCTGGACAGATGTGGCCGTGTGTGTGGACACTCTGGTCAAGGTCAAATGAGATTTTTTTTTTTTTTTGGGGGGGGGGGGGGGTATTTTCCAGTTTCATGCAGCTGATTCCTCCTCCCGACTGTCTGAGAGTAAACGCAACAGAAAAAAAGAAAAGGTGTTGTTCCTCTTCAGCCTGTTTTTGGGGGGGCCCAAAGGGGGGGGACTCTTTGGATTCAGCTGCGGGATTCAGCTGTGGTGGAAGCAGACGCTTCCCTTTTGCCAAATAAATGTGGGGAAATAGTTCCATTCTAGCAGGCTATATAACAAGTAAGCATTTACTACAGGACTGTTTGTTTCTCACCCCAAGGAAAGTGTGACACATGGGGTAGCCTATCATAACAGGGTCACATCTGAATGTTTGTGGAACTCCTCTGAAGGCTCTACATCACCATCCTTAGCACAGACACAGGTCTGCTCCCGCCCCTTACACACACATTTCGGGCTCGCGTGCCTGAGTGTGTGAAGCGGCTTCAGCAGCCCTGCTGTGTTTTTGCTCCACGCGCTGAGATAACGTGCCGCCGGCTGACAAGGCATCACATCTTCCTCCTTTTTTTATCCCGGACTATAACTCCTAGCCTACCCCTTGCCTACAGCTCCTTTGATGCTATCCCAACACCCCCCCCCCCTCCACCCCCCCGATTGCATTTTAAAGGGTTAAAAAATGAGAGAAATAAGGTGGAATTGGAGAGTCAAAGAGGGAAGACTGAGTTCCATCAGAGGTGAGAAGGCAGGGGGAATATGAATATGAGCTCCTGTGATAGAGTTGTGCGTGTTAATGGATACGAGGAGGTTGGAACAGGTCACTCAGCTGCATACTAATCCTTCTTTTCATTAACTGCCTGTTCGCGTCTCCGACAGTTTTCTTGAGGATGAGCCCGTTGCCGCCCCCCCCCCCCCCAAAAAAGGCACGGGCTATTCCCAGCCAGTGACCCGCTACTGGATATTCCACAATTCCACACATTCCTAGACATACCATTCCGTAGACAGTAACACGAGCAGCAGGGGGGAAAAAGCCCCGTGTTTGACTTGGAGGGGTCTGAAACTTACCGGGATGACAGTCGGCCCAGAGGAGCACGAAGGCAGGCAAAACCAGAGAGAAAATCCAGCAGCAGCAGAAACAGCACGATTGCAGTAGCCTCCACATGGTAGTAATATGCACGTCGACATGCAAACAAAAAGCAGCAACAACTGTTGAGTTTGTCCTCCTTTTTTATATTTTCTTGCGGGCAAATCAGCGACGTCTTGGCTGCGTAAAAAGCAGCGCCGGAGACGCAGCGCAGACCGAGCCTGGGCACGGTGGAGAGGTGGAGGTGGAGAGCGGTGGATTCTTTTTTTTTTTTTTAGAGGTCCAGTAAAGAGTCTTTCCGTCCCAAAATCCCCCCGAGATCCCTGGATATGAGCATAACACTGGGATTCTGATGGTGGTGGTGATGGAGGAGCGCGTGTGTGTATATGCAGCAAAGGGGGGAGACTAGCAGCGGCGGTCCACACAGCGCGTCGTCGCTCCGGCGGCTGCGGCGTTGGAGGCAGCGCTCGGCGGGCACACACAGAGGGGAGAGTCGGTATCGGTGGTGGTGGAGAGGCGCTGGAAGCTTTCCATTCCTCCGTCCATCCAGGAAATAGCGTGTGAGCCTAAGTCTGGCAGAGACTTTAAAACAGTCTTCAGAGGGGGGGGGGGAGAGAGAGAGAGAGAGAGAGAGAGATGGGTCATTCCTCTGGATCCTAGCGCCGGCTATGGAACGCACAATCGCTCAGTATAATAGCACGCACATGTCCCATAATAATAGGTAATAATAGATATGTGCTCTCCAGGGGATCCTCGAGCTTTTTTGTTCATATTAATGGCTCCAAAATAGATCCACATTAGACAAAGCTTACCCCCCCCCCCCCCCCCCCCCCCCCCTTCTTCCTCCTACCAGTCACCACTCCGGAAGGTTTTGTCCTAGAAGGAGCCCAGTCTGTGTTTAGTGGGGATGTATGAGGCCTATTTGAATCAACCAAATGCATCAATTCATGCTTTGCAAGGTGCAGTATTCTCCACTTACCTTCACCTAAACAGTGCTGTGATGATGCGTTTCTGTCGCTGTGAAGGCAAGCGAAGATAAAAGAAAGACTACATGTACCCAGTGGTGGAAGAAGTATTCAGATCATGTATTTCAGTAAAAGTACTAATACCACACTGTAACAAATCCAAAACCCAGTCTCACGGCAGTTCGTGAAAGGGTCACGTAATTTAATCTGTTTGTTTCGTGTACACAAACACGTTTATCTCGTTTATTGTGTGATGGTCAGCAAGTTTTTTAAACTAATGTATTTCAATGGGAAGCATCTTTCGTGATCACAGCACGATTCTTAATGAGAAGATGACGCAGCGACTACGGTAGCGAGTAGTATGAAAGCCCGAAAATCTGCATAGGGAGGTTGGTTGGGGTGGTGGATAGGTCAAACAACATAGGATGCAATGAAAATGTTACTTAAGTGTAAGTATGTACAGCAAGTATCGTCAGGAAAATGTACTTAAGTAATAAAAGTAAAAGTACTCAATGCAGAAAAACACTCCCATTGTAGAAAGTGTAAAGGATCCAAACAGCTGTGTGTTTAATGGTCTGGTTATTTCAGCTGGACTTATATGCCGTTATATTGTTGGCTAGTTTACTTTATAATAAAACATCAGATTTTATAAACTACATGTGTTTTGTGTGCAGAAATGTGTAAAGTAACTAGTAACTAAAGCTGTCAGATGAATGTAGTGGAGTAAAAAGTGCAATATTTCTCTCTGAAATGTAGCCGAGTAGAAGTAGAAAAAAGACTCAAGTAAAGTACCTCAACATTTGTACTTACAGTACGTACAGTACTGAAGTACATGTACTTACCGTTTCACCACTGCATGTTACATGATAAAATGGTGCAGGGCCAACCTTTCATGGCCTTAATCAGAATTTGACCCATGTCATCCCTCTCACCCACTCCTTATTTGTTGGTGTATGAAATGCATCAAAATACCCACAGACATTGTGTTATGTTTTATTTATGTAAGCCTGACCGGTGGCATCTTGTCAACCTGCATCTAAGCTGCAATTTCCACATTTGCTCCGCAGATCAGCACATCACAGCTCCCATACCTTGATCTAATTACTGTAGGAACACTGTACAGCATGTGCTATGCATGCCAAACGATGCAAAGTAGGCAAGTGGGCTGAAAAATGTGTATTTCCATGCAGATTCAACTGTGGATTTTAAAAATCTAATTTGCAGCACTTTCTCTGGCTATTTTAAAGAAAGGAGACATTACTCAAAAAGAAAATGTTCTCATAAAAGTCATCCAATCACACCACACCACACCACACCACGGTATTTTCTAAAACTTCATGTCTTTCTTGTACCCAAAACATACCGTTTGCTTAATTAATATTTTTGATTTTAGATTTGACCGTCCTGTCCCTAACCCTTATCCCGTAGGATATCGTACGGAAAATTATGCACAACAATTTGTATGATATCCTACGAAATTACAGCGACCGCTGGCCGGCCAGTCACGTGACGTGAAGTTAAGTTTAGCAGCCTTCACAGTTCTATTTAGTATAGGCTTCGCCCTCTAAGAGCTGTTGCTATTGGGTTCATCCCTCACGCACACGCAGTCGTGAAGATTTCTTTCGCACCCTTGTACCCTGCACGGGCCTCTCTTACGTCCGCAGTTACTGTATATTACAGCTTCCAATTTGTCTTCAGCTACAAGCAGTATGAAGACTTAGAAGTACAGCAGTGTCCATCTGTGAACCGGCTGACGGACTAGCTACATCCTGCCGTCAGATCTCCACCCGACCTACGAGGCGTGCCTCGACCCCCTTAAACCAGGCTGGAACTTACTCTGCCAGCCGCTAGCCAGTTATACGCCCGCTTCGGGTAGAAGGTGACGACGATGGCAGCCGGGCAGACCGTCAGGACACCATCACCAGCGCCACCCAGATATCACCGTGAGGTTACGGTCGTTTCGGAGGCCGTTGCAGTTGAGTTTAGTCTACAAAAGGTGACCGTCCTGCAGCAACGACAGTTAAATTTATACACCAAAACGACTAGTTGTCTCATGGTTGTGATTTTCTGTTATAGTTTTTCCTGTTAATTTATTCCTCGTTTCCTTGTTTTATTTACTGTCTCTTGTGTTATCTGCTGCGTTTTACCCTGTTTTCATCCTTGTACAACCCCAAATCAAAAAAAGTTGGGACAGTATGGAAAACACAAATAAAAAAAGAAAGTAGTGATTTCTAAATGTACTTTGACTTGTATTTCATTGCAGATACAACAGCACATAATTTAATGTGTTCCTCATGATTTTTATTGTTTTCTTTAAAAAAAAAAAAAAATTCCTATTTTGGTTCTTGCAACACATTTCAAAAAAAGTTGGAACAGTAAAGCATTTACCATTTTGCAAGTTACCTTTGCCAAGGGCACTGACACAGCCCCATACCATGACAGACCCTGGCTTTTGGACTTGTTGCTGGTAACAGTCTGGATGATCCTTTTCTTCTTTGGTCCGGAGCACACAGCGTCCATTTCTCCCAAAAAATACCTGAAATACTGATTCATCTGACCACAGTACACGTTTCCACTGTGTGATGGTCCATCCCAGATGCCTCCGAGCCCAGAGAAGTCGACGGTGCTTCTGGACACTGTTAACATAGGGCTTCCTTTTGGCACAGTACAGTTTTAACTGGCATTTGTGGCTGTAACTACGTATTGTGGTACTTGACAAAGGTTTACAAAAGTAGTCCTGAGCCCATGTGGTGATATCGCTTATAGATGAATGACGATTCTTGATGCAGTGCTGCCTGAGGGATCGGAGATCACGGTTGTTGAGCTTAGGCTTGCGCCCTTGTCCTTTACGCACTGAAATTCCTCCTCATTCCTTGAATCTTTTAATTATGTTATGCACTGTTGAAGGTGAAATAAGCAAATGTCTTCCTATCTTTCTTTGAGGAACATTGTTTTTAAACATTTCAATCATTTTCTCACGTATTTGTTGGCAAACTGCCGATCCTCGGCCCATCTTTGCTCCTAAAGGACTAGACCTTTCTTGGATGCTGCTTTTGTACCAAATCATAATTACAATCACCTGTTGACATCACCTGTTTCAAATCACATCATTATTTAACCAATTTACCTGATTACTAGCCCTAAACTGCTCCTGTCCCAACCTTTTTTGGAATGTGTTGCAGGTCTGAATGACAGGAAAGGATGTATATTTACAAATGAAATTAAGTTGACCGACAAAACATGAAATATTTTGTGTTCACATTGTCTGCAATGAAATACAAGTCAAAGTACATTTAGAAATCACTACTTTCCTTTTTTATTTGTGTTTTTCATACTGTCCCAACTTTTTCTGATTTGGGGTTGTATGTTTTATGCTTCAGTTTTATTTTGTAGTCTGTTTTCTCCCATGCCATGTATTGTTTTACTTCCTGTCTTTGTGATTGTCTGCCCTACCCTGATGTGTTTCACCTGTTCCTGAGCCCTCGTGTCACCTGTCCCTTGTTTCACCTTTGTTACCTTGTGTATTTATGGCCTGTTCATAAAACCTGGGAATATCAGGGACCGCCCCCGTGATTACGTTGTTTTTACAACTGCCAGCGTTCATGTGCTTCTCGGGATGCGTGTTCTTCTTCTTCTGTTATATTGGCGTTTGGCATAACAAGTTGTTACATGACTGCCACCAACTGTTGGGCAAAGCCAAGAGCATCAGGTGCGTGAAAACATGGACACAATAACAAAGATTTGCTGCTGTTTTCTTATGCGAGCATACAAACAAAAATATATGACATGCATGCATGAATTTTCTATATTTAGGAAAAGTTTCTCACCCTTCAGCTTCCTCAACGTTTTTTGGAACAATTTTTGTCTGCTTACTTCTGGACTCCTTTTGTTGTATCCCTTTTTATTTATTAAATCTTCAAACTCAACACCAGTGTTGGTCAGCTTACTTTAAAAAAGTAATTAGTTACAGTTACAAATTACTTATCCCAAAAATGTATTGTTAGTAACTCAGTTACCACATTGTAAAATTATTAAATTAGTTACTCATCAAAGTAACTGTGACGTTATTTTTTATGTTCTATAACGCTATTACGTTCTATAACATTTTTAACATCAAAGATGTTTATATTAAGTTAACTGAATGAAGAATAAACACACTATATACAGTATTTTAGAACATTTGGTATTTATCTGAACTCAATAGATTGCAGCCTGCCATATGATATGCAAGGATAGCTCTTAATGACTCAGACTCCACAGTGGACAGGGGGGGCATGTTTTCAACAACATACCTTGCAATCAATGTGTTCAGCTCAGCCTTGATCACCTGTTGCTGACCCGAAAAATCGAGCGTTATTTGTTTTAACAGAGTGGCTCCGTCTCCTTCGCTGGAGCTCACGCTAGCTGCATTTGGGCTCGGGGTTATTATGGGGTTGGGTTAGGAGCAGCAAGTGTCGTGTTAGCATGTGTTGATAAGATTGGAGTTGCTTGAGGCAGACGTGGATAAAATCCTTTTTCCTGGGCATAGCGTGCATGTTACATAAACATTCTTGTCTTTAATTTCAATGAGCGAGAAGTAAACAGATAAACACTCACACACATCTACACTCCGATGCACAGCAAGTTGGGGGCAACTCGGGGTTCAGTGTCTTGCCCAAGGACACTTGGACGTGGGACTGCAGGGTCGGCCTCCCTAGTGGTAGATAGTCACTCAGAGCGTGCAGTGAGACAGTGTGAGCAGGGCATCCGCCCACCCAGCCAATCATCACATTTGCAACGGTGTCATCACCCCCCCCCCCCCCCCTGCTCTCTCCAGGCAGCTGATGTGTAGCCAAAGCCTGACACCTAGCGCTTCATTCAACAAAATTGTAGTAACGTGCCACATTCTCAGTAACGAGAACGGCGTTGCTACGATGGGAAAAGTAATTAATTAGATTACTCCGTTACTGAAAAAATAACTGCGTTAGTAATGCCGTTATACTTAAATGTTGTTACTCCCAACACTGCTCAACACTGCCCTGGCATCTCTGCATTTTTGAATCCGCCATTTCTCTAAATCCTGAAAAGTTGAGATTAAAAAACAAAGATTGTGGTTTGGGTTAAAACTCTGGTCCCCTTAAGTAGTACTCCCAGGACACAAACACCTGCTTCCTGGGTGAAAGTCGTGTGTTTTCCCCTTAACTTCTTCAGGACATGAACTCCGCTCCCTGGCCTGAAAGCCCTGTGTTTTAGTACCCAACCATCCACCCCAACTTCCTTCCTTTGCAGACATTCTTATACTGCAGCAGTCAATGTGGTGCATACAATAATAAATACATGGAATACATACAAATTACAGTACATTACTTTTCGTAGCTATATGTACGAATGGTCCACGGGAACAGCCTGACTGGTTAGGTTTGATGTGGAATCCCTTCATGACAATAACCCACATGACACAGGCATTGGAGTGGTTGACTTATTTATTATTATTTATTCACAGTCCTCTCAATCCATTTGCCAGACATTTTGATCATCAGAGAACAAGACAAATTGGTAACACATCTCTATAGGAAACCGGTAAAAACACATTATTACAAGGCAGGAGTTTCCATCCCACAAGGATTTAGGGATAGGCAGCATGAGGAAGCCTGGATCTAAAATGCGGAAGAGAAATTTAAGAATGTCAATCAAAGTGTATGTCTCATCAAGAAAAAGATTGATTCAGATGATGGCAGTTCCCTCTGCATCACACAACACTCTCCAGCATTATTGGCATTTTTTATTTTTATTAACTCTGCTCCTAATCTTAAATCAATCTTTAAAGATCTCCCACGCATTGCTTAGAGACATGCTCCCAACATTCGGGACCCTGAGGTCCTTAAACTCCGGATTAAAAAACAAGGGGGACTAGAGTCCTGCACAAAGACTCAAGACCTATTCTCTGGCCTTGTGGTTTGACTTGGACTCAGGCACTGATGACTTGGACCCGAGGATTTATGAAATTGACTCGAGCATTCATTAAATAGGACTCGGAAATTGGATGAAGTTCCCGACTACTTTTTATGTGTAATAGGCAGTGATGGTGCCTCAGACTTGGACTCGGACTTGACAGTTGGTGACTCGAGTACGACACTGGGACCCCCAGACTGTGGAACAGGCTGCCAGAGGAGATTAGGATGGCTCAGTCTATCTCTTCATTTAAAGGAACATGTCGACTTATTATTATTCACTGTATCCCCCAGAGTTAGATAAGTCCATACATACCCTTCTCATCTCTGTGTGTGTTGTAACTCTGTCTGACGCACCCACCACCAGCCTAGTTTAGCACTGGAGGTAACCGGCTCCAACTCCGGCTTACTGCTTACTGCTCCCAATAAGTGACATAATAACACCAAGATTTTCCTATTTACATGTTGTGATTTGTATAGTCACAGCGTGTACAAATAACAAGGTCACATAAGACACAGCCATCTTCTAACTGTATACAAACTGGGAACTATATTCTCCCATTTTAGAAAGTGGAAAGGATCCAAATAGTTGTGTGTTTAATGGTCTAATCATTTCAGCTGGACTTGTAGGCCGTTATATTGTTGGCATTTCATTAATAATGAAACATCAGATTTTATAAACTACATGTGTTTTTGTGTACAAACATCTTAATGTGTAAAGTAACTAAAGGTGTCAGATGAATGTAGACTCAAGTAAAGAACAAGTACCTAAAATGTGTGAGTCAATGTACTTAGTTACATTCTACCACTGCGCCGTAATGACCAAAAGAACCCTCTGCATGTGCATTGTAATTCATTCATACTCAATCTATCCACACTGAGATACATTGGGATTGAACATGTGAAAACCCCTCAGAACCGGAGGGGACATCAACATCCTTATGAAAAGAGAGACACTCTTTTCATAGTGTTAACTCTAACACTCTATTAACGGCCCTTTTGTTGGTGTTGCTTTTCCTGCTGCAGGTATCAATACAAATATTGCCAGGTTGTACTTGAATTAGTTTGGACAAGTAAAATTCCATTTTATATTTTATATTTTCTACTTTCTATGATATTATTTTCTTCTGGATGATTCATGTGATTCATTTTGTTGTGTTGGATTTGATAATATATATATATATATTAGGGCTGTCAAATGATTAAAATTTTTAATCAAATTAATCAGAATTTTCAGTGGATTAATCATGATTAATCACTATTTGCAATTTCACCTGAATCCTAACCATTTTTTTCTGAAATGCATACCAAAAGATACTAGTGCTGTCAAGCAATTAAAATATTTAATCGCATTAATGTCATAGTTAACTCGCTATTAATCGCAATTAATCGCACATTTTTATCTATTCTAAATGTCCCTTGATTTCTTTTTGTCCCATTATATTTTCTCATTTTAATTCTCTTATCAGCATGGAAAAGTAGATTGGCTTGCTTTGTGACTGTTTTTTTTATTGAAAACAACATTGTCATATACGTTATGTTCAATTTCACACTAACATTCACACTTGGATCTAATAATCTGTCACATAATGTAACGCTGTTACCTCGATGTTCCATTGCAAGTAGTACTGCAGATAGTCCTGCAGATAGTACTACAGGTAGTACTGCCTCATTTGTTTCTCTTACTGACTGTAGAGTCACTACTCGCTCGCTCTGAAGATAATCGCCGTCACGAGCCTACTAGCTACGCGGCTAGCAAGCTAAAACCGGCCGAGGCTTGTGTCTGGTTTGTTTGCGGTCTGCGAAATTACAAGACCCGCCCTTCAATCACTACTATTGGCCAGGCGTCGAAGGTAACGTAACTCCATTTGTTCAGGTCCTATCCCCTGACCAATCCACTATCCTCACCACTCGCGGTGAAATGCCTAAACCAAACCAATCAGCTGCTTCGTGGGGCGGGACATGGTGTGGCCATAGACAGTTAAAGAAGTGGACTAACAGATCCCGTTGCTCTCTCTATGCGTTACTCGTGCGTTAAAAAAATTATCGGCATTAAAATGGGTTTGCGTTAACGCCGTTAATAACGCGTTAAACTGACAGCCCTAATATATATATATATTGTCATCTGGTTGCCATTTCTATGGCGGCATGTTTTGTCCCCTTACATGGGAGTATCAGACAGTGTTGTCCAGCTGCGCTCTGATTGGTCCAGTTTGAGAGTGTAGATTGACTCTTAGTCATGCAGATCACAGCCACATGAGTGATGAATGTGTTTGTGCCTTGATGTGTTCTGCTCTGTGATGGTGATGTGACGGTGCCTGATGAAAATCAGATCCAAACATTGCTCCATTAAACTAAAATAGCTGGGAGCTATCAGTACAGCGTGCACATCTGCAGGGCAGATTTTTGCCTTCAGTTTGCTTTTTGATCAGGCACCTGTTATGTATAAAACACTTTATGTATAGGATATCACGATAAATATAGGTGATTGTGAGGGTGGCTTATTATACAGGGGTCAGCCCTATGTTCTCCCAGCCCAATGGTCCCACAGCCCTATGTTTCCACAATTCTAAGATTTTTCTTAAAATTAGGCCCTATGTTCCCAGGGTTAGGGTTAGTTAGGGTTAAGCCCATTACAGACCAAGCCGAAAATCGGCCGTCGAACAGTCTGGTGAGGTCAGTGACTCGATTCTGTGCGGTGTGTTCCATGCCGAAATGTGGGAACTGTGGGAACATAAAGCCAATTTTCAGTGAAAAAACAATTCTTAGAAATGTGGGAACATAGGGCTGTGGGAACATAGGCACGCTCCCATTATACTGACTCTACTGGGAAGGGTGATGGGTTGTTTTGCTGTTAAAAATTACTGTATATTTGTTTGTTAACTACAGTTACAGTGGGGCGGCTAGGTTGGAAACTTAGTCATAATTTCAAATCTCATTTAGCTTTTAGCACAGACTTAATGTGCAGCCATATGGAATCTGTGTTTAGCTTATTTTAATTTTGTGATTCCTTCGATGATACTGTTATTACAGAAACTATTGGGCTCTACATTAATGCTGCCATCAGTCTGTGACTGGCCCACAGCCGGGCCCTCGTCGAAAAAAAGACACTTGCCACAGTGCTAAAAAACTTTTCTGGGGGAAACCCTGATCTTGCTATGAATATATTAAAAATATAATTATAGAAATATATATATAGAAAATATATAACATACACAGAAACTTTTTAGAGTTGAACAAAGGGTGGGAAAAATAACAAGCTTCTGCTCAGGCCTGCTTCTTTTCTGCAGAGCCGTTTATTAGAGAGAAATTGGCCAACAGTTAAAAACCGAAGTCAAGCACAAAACTATTGTTTTTTAGCAAAATTGATATCAGCCTAAAAATAAATATATTTTCTTGCTATGCTGTTTATCTTACTTAGCTACATTTTATAAGACCAATCATTTGGAGCTGGTTTGAATAAACATTTTCAAAACCACACTCAGAACAACCAAAAACAACCAAAAACAACCAAACGGGAATGTTGTGTGGAGGAACTCAGACAAGGTCATGGCATGTAAAGAGTCCATAAAAACAGTAGCTACTACAGTGTTTCCTCTATGTTGATAGCATAGTGGTGGTCCGCCACGCTAAAATGTCCACCACCACGGTATCAGAAATAGGGCAGACACACAACAGGGTTTCCGCTATGTACACCGCACACCACCGCTCCTTCAGCTGTTTATGTAAAGTCATAAAGTCGTAGCACCGTCTGCTCTACTGACCTCAAGCGAACTGTCATCCGCTCTCCCTCTAGGGTAAGCAGAGCAACTGGATCAGTTGCAATTCACCGCAGGTTCACTGCAGGCTCAGAAAGTTCACATGTAGGAAAGAGCATCTGGTAAGTGCTCTCTGGAATGATAGAACTGATGAACTGGTGTCTAGTATTAGCTCAATATCTTGACAGTGTCCATTTGCATTCACTTGCACAGTACAGATAATTTTATCTTGCACAGTACCTGTCATTAAAAGTACAGTCAGTTTGTTTATCACTATTTCACGAACCTCCTTTTGTCCAGATCGACACATGTCCCATCATTCGCCTCCACCGTCAAACTGCCCGCATTTTGACTCTATCACCGAAAGTAAAACGGCAGGCACCTCTGCCCCCTCAACGATGGCAGCTAACCCCTTCTCCCCAAACTGATAAGGATGCTTGTGTACAAAATGCAGCAAGCTTTATCTGATATGTGCCGGGTCCAGGCTGCACACCTAGTGGCACTTATGACTCTTTCCAGGACAAGCCTGGGTCCTGTGTATTAAATTCTTCCTCAATCTATGTTGTGATAGGTAATAGAAAAAGAATGATGAAAAAGAAGCACTTAACTGCAAACCTAGCAAATTTAACATCCATTCCTCGTGAGCCACAGCCTGTCCCAAAAAATGAGACAGATCATTATTTTAACACACTAACACTAGCCTTACTAAACGTCCGGTCTTTGGCAGGAAAATAATTTTTAATCAATGATTTCATTACTAAGCACAATCTTGATTTTTCACTGAAACCTGGTTAGACCACAATAACAGTGGTTCTGTTCTTATCGAGTCAGCTCCCCCTAACTTCAGTTTTATGAGTGAGCATAGAGTGAATAAGAAAGAAGGTGGAATCGCCATTTTGTTTAATGACTCATTCCAATGTACTCAAATATCTCATGGAAATTTTGCTTCTTTTGAATATGTGGCTCTTCAGCTAAGGTCCTCCCCTCGAGCTATATTTCTAAATATCTACAGACCACCAAAACACTGTGCTTTCTTCGATGACTACTAAACTGCTGTCTATAATCTATATTAACTTTGACTGTGTAATTATTACTGGTGATTTCAACATTCATGTGGACAACCCACAAGATAGAGGGACCAAAGAACTGTGTTGTGTTTTTGAGAACTATGGACTGACTCAGCATGTGACGGAACCCACGCACAATACGGGACATACTCTGGACTTGATTATCTCCAAGGGTTTGAACATTTCCAAGGTTGTGATGACGTTGCTCTCTCTGATCATTCCTGTGTTTTCTTTAACGGCACTATCTCGGTGCCCAAAAGTGTCCAAACTAAGGTAATCAGAAAACGGTGTATCACTGAAAACACCAGTGAAACATTTATTCAGCTTTACCACACCCGCCCTCTCTGGGTTCTCAGTCAATGAACTTGTAGATCATTTCAACTTTAAAATTACAAATGTAATTGATGCCATTGCTCCCACTAAGGTCAAAGCTGTCTCTGGTAAGAAAAGATCTCCATGGAGAAATGTCATACTGGTAAGAACGGAAAAAAACAGTGTCGAAAAGCTGAACGCAGGTGGCGAAAAACTCATTTCCTGGTCCATTATAACACCTATAAAGAGAGACTTCGCATTTATAATTTGGAACTGAGGACTGCAAGGCGGTCCTTCTTCTCTGACATTATCGCCAGAAACAATAATAATTCATGTGCTTTGTTTGCTACTGTTGATAGGTTAACAAACCCTCCAGTACCAGTCGCATCTGAACTTTTATCTGCCAAGGCCTGCAATGAATTTGCCTCCTTCTTCAAAGACAAAATTCAGAAAATTAGACAGTCAGTGCATCCACATCAAGTACAGGATATGTGTTGTCACAGTGTTCACGCAAAACTAATTCCAATATGACACAATTTCATATGATCAACCATAAAAACCTGGAGGACATTATACAACATCTGAAAACCTCCTCCTGTTGCCTTGATATTCTACCAACGGGCCTTTTAAAAAATGTTTCAAGTTGTTTGTCTTCTGATCTTTTACAGATTGTAAACGCGTCTCTTCTCTCAGGTATCTTCCAACAGGCCCTGAAAACTGCAGTCATCAAGCCACTCTTAAAAAAGAACAATCTAGACACGGCACTAATGAGCAACTACAGGCCGATATCAAACCTTCCATTTTGAAGTAAAATCATTGAAAAAGCGTTTTTTCAACATCTCAACCTTTTGTTGTCACTAAACAATGGTTTTGATGCTTTCCAGTCGGGTTTTCGACCACACCACAGCACTGAGACGCCTCTTGTTAAAGTATTTAATGACATCCACCTAAACACAGATAGTGGCAAAACTACAGTCTTAGTATTACTTGATCTCAGTGCTGCATTTGACACGGTTGACCATGACATATTACTAGACCCCGATTGGAAAACTGGGTTGGCCTTTCTGGCTCAGTCCTAAACTGGTTTGAATCCTATTTAAAGAATAGGGAATACTTTGTATCTATAGATAATTATACATCTGAGCGTACAAATATGACGTGCGGAGTTCCCCAAGGCTTCATTCTGGGGCATCTTCTGTTTAACATCTACATGCTTCCACTGGCTCAGATTATGGAAAACAACAAAATAAGTTACCATAGTTATGCGGACGACACGCAAATTTACATAACCTTATCGCCAGGGGACTATAGTCCAATACAAACACTGACTAAGTGCATTGAACAAATTAACAACTGGATGTGCCAGAACTTTCTTAAATTAAATGAAAACAAAACTGAGGTGGTTGTTTTTGGAGCAAAAGAGGAACGATTAAAAATCATCACTCAAATGGCAATGTTAAAAACAACAGACAAAGCCAGAAATCTTGGTGTAATCATGGACTCAGACCTGAATTTCAACAGCCACATTAAGACAATTACAAAGTCAGCTTATTACCACCTTAAGAATATATCAACGGTTAAATGCCTTATGTCTCAGCAGGACTTGGAAAAACTTGTCCATGCTTTTATCTTCAGTAGACTTGACTACTGTAACGGTGTCTTTACAGGTCTCCCTAAAAAATCAATCAGACAGCTGTCCAATGTCACAGACATTCCCAAGCATTGGTGAAACATACTTTGTCAAGCCATTTCATAATAGAATGCCTAAAAATCGCAACCTGATCTCACAGAATTAACTCGAAATCTGTGGCAGTTTCACGGAATCGCAAAAAATTCCATGATGGGCCCACGGAAGAATTCCGTGAAATGAACACAGATCGCCGAAGATTCCGTGATGGGCCCACGGAAGAATTCCGTGAAATGAACAAGGCCCCTTAAGTTAAGAAAAAGGTTGTGGGTGGGCTTACGTTTCCATGACACGCGGGACAACAATGGTACAGTTGGCACGGCACGCGGGACACGATCCCCGGTCTCATGGGTGAAAGTCCTGTGTTTGACCCATCCACCACCCCAACCAACCTCCCTACGCGGATTTATGGACTTTCATACTACTTGCTACGTCATCTTCTCATTGACTTTACATTGGCATTGTTTTCTGTGGTGGCCACACAGAATTTTCACACATTCCGTGCCACCACCACGTAATGTGGTGTTATCAGTTTGTGGTCATTTCACGGAATTCTGTGAGACTAGGCTGAAAAATCTGTACATCATTTGGTAAATACTAGATACTCGGCTGAAACGAGTATCCGGTACGGATAAAGCACTTTTGCAGAGTACGATTATTATACGAGTAATACGAGTCAATATCTTAGCTCGGATTGAATAAAAATCCTCATTGGGTAGCTGACTGTGTCTGCGTTCTGTGATAGGCTAGTAGTCACAGCGCCGCTCCCCTCCTGCTCTGCTAACTCACACACAGAACACAGAGGAGAACAGCTCTGTCTCTCTCTCTGTCTCACTCAGGTTTGCGGGTCTTTTCCGTTAACGTTTAGGGTCTCTTCAGCGTCAGGTTTGTTTTTTACTTCGGTTTGTAGTACTTACTTATTAACCAGTATATGCATATTGCATATGCATATTTATTCATGGGAGGGTCGCGGGGAAAGTGGGAGTTTACCGTAAAGAGATGGGAGGGGAAGCGTAAAGAGCGCTTAATTACGTATTCCGCGGTATGTACAAAAACCGCCAGTGATAGCGCGCCTCTATTTTGCGGTGAAAATTCTCCGCCTCTTAAAAGCAGGTGTAAACCTGGAAGCGGGTTTCCTCACATATGCCTCCTGGTGAAATGACAGCAGTAATCCGAGCAAGACGAAGACATAGGCCAAGGAGACGAGCTGAAAGGAGTTTTGCCACAAGGATCACAGATTAAGCAGCCATGCAAGATTACAGTTACTGGAAGAAATCAAAGATGACATTGAATCTCCGACTCAGAGTTCACATTCCAGCAGTTGTTAAACTCCTCGCTACATTACAAATATTGGCATCAGGATAATTTCAAACAGTCATAGCATCAGCAGTGGGAATATCGCAGTCTGCACTCAGCCGTATCATAGCACAAGTACTTACAGTTTACGGTATAGTGGGCGGAGAAAGGCGCTAATTACGGATGACCTGCAGGTTTGGTAAATATGGCGTAAACTATGGTATCATTGCGTTCGCTATCTGCGGGTGAGCCATGGCGCTGATAACGCTACGTTCGCAAATGTACGTACATCTGGCCCTTAGTCTCCTTCAGCAGCCTGGCAGAGGAGTTGTGTACAGTCTATGGCTCATCAAGAGAGACAGCATCACAACAGGGCCAAATCCCAAGGCCCCACAACACTACTGGCTATGGCTGTTATCAGCTGCCAATCACAAAGTCCACTCTGTCATTGAGTGAGCTCAAAGTGTGTTTTGGAGTCATTTGTAGCTGCAGGGCAAAGTATATAACAGAGACTGTTTGTGCCCAGTAGGTGCTGGTGAGAACCGGCCTACCATGTGCACCAGAGGCACCTCTGCCTGCGTGCCAACCAGGGTTCCATCATTCTTTCTCCAACCCTCGGAGGTCTAAAGGCATTTTTAGATATCTTCGTGAATTGTGCTTTTAACCCTTCTGTTGTCCTGGGGGTCAAATTTGACCCGTTTTCAAAAAGTTTCTTTATCAGACATTTGGGTTTCTTCCAATCAAAATTGCCCAAGAAATAACATGGAAGGTTCCCTTTTTAATTAAGGATCACTCTTTGGCAGGGGTGTATTATTCAATTTTATAGCATTTGAAAAAAAATGAAATGGTTAGTGTTAGGGGCTAGGGTTAGGGTCAAAACCTTATCCTGATTAAAATTTACATCTGATTATCCATCAACATATGTTCCTCTGATCTTAACTATTAGTCAAAATAATGTATAACATTTTAACTCAGAAAGTAGATATTATTTCATAAAAATTAGGTTTATTGACAATTAATTCCAAGGATGAGTGTAAAACTAGTGGTGCTGGTGAAAAAAAAGGTTGCAAATGTCTAAAAAAAGCAGCAGAAATGTCAAACGTGTTAAAAGTTTGACCCTGGAGGACAACATGTGCATGGTCGACAAGACAACACAAGGGTTAAGGGTATTTGTATATAACCTGATTCCCATGTGTTTCATGTTAAAATGTTCAGAACAAACTCAGCTTTTGGTATAGTGATGCCCAAAATTGTTCCAGAGCAATGTCTAAAGAGATAATTTGCCCCTCAAGCAGAAATATTTCTCTAATCTCTTGTGATAACATACCTACACTCAATTGTTGTGGTGCTTGAAATGGGTTTAAAAAAGTAATGGGTTCACAAATGTAGCGTAACATATGAATAAAATTGTAAATAAATGTCTATTTAAAATGGCTTTTTGAGTAGGAGTGTTGTCACATATCGCTTGGACTCGCCGGCGTGTCTTTTGTACTCAGAGGGCTAATTAACAGATCATCTCGCTTACATGTCTGCTATTTGACTGTACTCAGGTCTATCTGAAAATGTTTTTAATGTTGCATTCAATATTCATGATGGACTACATACTTGCAGAATTAGGTTTGCCTACAGAAATTCAGTTGCAAATTGTCTTTATTGAATTCTGAAGGTTAGGTTAGGTAGGTAGGTTTAGGTAGGTAGGTTTATTCGGTTACTAAATGTGGAACAAAATGTATGTACAACAAATTCATTACAAACAAAAGGGGTAACCGAAAAGGTGTAGGCTGAAGCCATGGCTTATTACGCCTACCCTATTTAGAAAACAACATCTACCCATCGAAATTTAAAATTTAAAAGGTGAATATGATAATGTCAAAATAGTAACTAATAATAACCAGGGCCACACAGAATCCGCGGCTGCAGATTTTACACAAATAGAATAAAATAAAAATAAAAAATTGCTGAACCCCAAGTAGTAAAACACTCCTGCAGATTTGCCTTCTGAATGACCACTGTGAACTGTTAAAAAAAATTAAAAAAATCTGCAGATTCTGTTTGTGTGTGCACTAAATACAAGCTCAATGGTGTTTTAAGCTCCCAACGTCGACTTCAAGGTAGCACTGTGACTGTCGATTTCAAGGCACCTAACCTAACCTTAACCCAAATCTAACCCTAACCATTGCCTAATCCTACGCCTTCCCGGCAGCGCTGCCTGGAAGACAACGTTGGGGGCTCTAACACCAAACTACGGTGGCCGACAGGGGCAAACGCCCTGCAACTTAAGAAAACACATGCAAATAGACCAAATACATAAACACGCTGCAAATACACACGGATTACACAACGGAAGTTCTCAAGGCTTCTAGAAGGAGCTGTTTCAGCTTGATTTTCAACCCCACAGGGAGAGAGCGCTCTGCCTTTTTATTAGAGTCGGGTATGGCTGCAGACCTCTCGTCTCGTGCCTCCCGTCCATAGACTCTATATTAAATTATTCTTATTATTATTATTATTATTAATATAATGAACTATATTAATAATATACAGTCTATGCTCCTGTCTCCTCCCGGCTGGTGCCGTGCCCGAGCTTCGACTTTTCAAAATAAAAGCTCCCGTCTGGTTTGTACTTTATTGGTGTTTTGGATGTCTTACAACATGATGGAGGTAGCAAAGCAGTTTTGTGTTTATATATATTGTGAGGGCGGGAGGGATAGAAATCCTTGGTCCACAATATGAATACAGATTGATCACTTATCAACTATCAACTTATTAACTTTCGGATGACATCCAGTTATACTTATCAATCAAGCCAGATGAAATCAGTCAGTTAGCTAAACTTCAAGCATGCATCAAAGATATAAAGTCATGGATGACCTACAATTTTGTGATGCTAAACTCAAGCAAAACTGAAGTTATAGTGCTGGGATCTGAACAACTTCGAAACAGGATGCTCAAATAAGTCACTTAAGACTCTCCAGCTGATCCAGAATGCTGCAGCACGTGTTCTGACAAGAACTAAGAAAAGAGATCATATCTCTCCTGTATTAGCATCTTTGCATTGGCTTCCTGTAAAATCCAGGATTGAATTTAAAATCCTCCTCCTGACCTACAAAGCTCTAAATGGTCAAGCACCATCATATCTTGAAGAGCTCATAGTACCTTACTGTCCCACTAGAGCATTGCGCTCCCAGAATGCCGAGTTACTTGTGGTTCCTAGAGTCTCTAAAAGTACAACGCGAGCCAGAGCCTTCAGCTATCAGGCTCCTCTCCTATGGAACCAGCTCCCAGTCTGGGTCTGGGAGGCAGATACTGTCACCACATTTAAGAGTAAACTTAGTGTCTTGAGATAACTCCTGTTATGATTTGATACTATAAATAAAATTGAATTGAATTTAACTTATTTTGTTGGTAACCGTTGTTGTATGATCACAGTATTACACTTGTGGAGGCCTACACTTCAGTGATGCGCCTTTCGGACCTCGAAATTAAACCCTCTCATGTAATATGGCTTAAACAAATGTCAACGTTAAACGCTGATTTTTTTCTTCTTCTGTAAACTCATGTTTTATTACCATGAGTTTACAGACACGTCTCTGCTGATTGAGTATCAGCTGTGACCTGAGCCGAGACACACCCACCAAACGAGATAAAACATGTCTCAAACAAAGACTTAATATTTACAGTCTAAGCAGGTGTTCACCGCTTCACAACGGTGCACGCCATTCTGAGATTAAATCTCTCTCTCTCTCTCTCTCTCTCTCTCCCTCCCTCCCTCCCCATGGGGTCAAAAATCAAGCTGGACCAGCTCCTTCTAGAAGCCTGGAGAACTTCCGTTGTGTAATGTGGATGCAGCGTTTTTCTGTTGCATTTGTTTTCGGGGTTTGTGGGGCTTCTGGGGCTCTAGCTTCAAATGTTTGCCCCGAATCTTTGAGGGTATTAAAATAACTTAGCCTTTGTGTTATTTCCACTCAGTCTCTCTGACTGGATGGGCAAATCAATGTAGCAAAAGGTCTGTTACTGGGGAAATATCACTGTTCATTCTGTGAACTCTACTACAAATAGGTTTCAAGATCAGTAATGCTGTTTGTATGCATACATGAAAATCACTCACCTTTCGGCGAAATTCGCCGTTTTGAAACCAAAATAGGTGACCTAGGTACGTGCATCGTGTAGATTCAATGAGAAAATGTTTAAGGGGGGGCGGGGGGGGGGGGGGGGGGGGGGTGTAGGTACCAGAGATTCAGTGAAGTATGTACGAAGTTGGTTTGGTTGGTTCCCCAAGGGAGGAAGGTACTTGCAAAGGTAAACGGGTTTGATGTAGATAGGTGAAATTGTGAAATCAATTAATTTACTTCACTGTGAGCAGACTGTTTAGAGACGATGTGACCGGCAGGTAACGTTAACGGTTATCTGCTACTGTTGCAGAGCTGCAAGTAAACGCTGAACTGAGCTATGTGTTTTCACTGTTAAACACTGCTGCAGGTATTCATGCACGACTGTTGGTGGTGATTTTCAGAGGTGGAAGACTTACTCACATCATGTATTGCAGTAGAAGTAGAAAAAACAGTGTTGTAGAGTTACAAATTACTTGTCAGTTACAAGTCCTGCATTCTACATCTTCCTTAAGTAATAGTACAAAAGTATTATCAAAATATACTTAAAGTACCAAAAGTAAAAGTGCTCATTATACTATTTTATTGATTTATATTATGATCCAATAAATTGTATTAAATATGACATACATACTTATATTCCATTTTCCCCTCATACGTCTGTCGGAATGGGTACGAAGTTGGAATTGAATTTCATTTGAAGTGGTATTAAAAATGTCTTAAAAAGCCTTGAATTGAAGTTGAAGGATCCTGGGGGTACCCTGTATATTGTTTGTGTTTTGTTTGTTAAAAGTGATCATGTGTAACCTGGGCTATGACTAATGACTATGTCCTAGGACCAGGTGAAGTAATTGGTAAGCATGTGAACTAAACGACTATACTGATGCCCAACCAGCCAAAATGACATCAAAGACAGCGGTAATGGCAATTTCTTTCCGGGTGCATGTCGCCGTGTTCATGAACCAGAACTTCGACAATAAAATGACAAAAATGTCAAGGTTGGCAGGTCTGCATCAGATTGATGCTTTAATTTAATTTTCTTACGGGGGAGCATGCCCCCGGACCCTCCTTTCACCCCTGACCCGTTTTCATGCCTGTAATATGGGACTATTTTTGTGTCTTTAATCCCAAGCAAAACTTCTTAATTATCAAACAAAAAGCACTAATTCAAGCAAAAAAATTGTCACCTCAAAGGTAAAACTTAAAACTTGCAAACAAAACATTTGTGTAGTCGTAAAGTATTGGTCTTTTATTTGTTTGATATTATGTCCTTTTGTTTACAGTTCCCTCTGCTTCTTTCTCAATGATCAGTCTTTTGCTCTCTCCATCACGTTTGCAGTTTTGCTCCCAGCTTTTTTCACTCCCCGTTAATCTTATGATGGACATGTGTTGTGATATTTAAACAAACGATCCGTCAATGGATAGCAGCAAAAAAAAGTTGAGAAGCTCCATGAAGTGAGGCGACAGCCAGCAGGCGCCTGCCCCGGCCGCTAGCTCGCCGGTCGGCCTGTCATCCTGGGACGCCCCCTGTAATGTGGAGGTCTCTCAGACCAGTTTCGTAGGAGGCTTTTATTTCGCCGTTGACGGATCGTTTGTTTAAATATCACAACACATGTCCATCATAAGATTAACGGGAACCTCAGGTTAACTGCCTTTTTGGCATTGAACTCCACAAGCGCCTGCGGGCTTAACAACCTCGCTGGTCCGCCGTCACACACACGCACGCACGCACGCACACACACACACACACACACACACACACACACACACACACACACACACACCGGCGGACGGAGAGAAACTATAGCGTGGCTGTAGAGTCCGTCTACGGAGCAAATACTAAATCTAATGTAGGCTATGTCATAATTTAAACAAGTCTCTCGAAGTTAAAAGGCAGTTAACCACAGGTTTAATCTTATGATGGATATGTGTTTTGATATTTAAACAAACGATCCGTCAACGGCGAAATAAAAGCCTGAGACACCTCCAGCGGTCTGTTCCACCCATACCTGTCAAGTTTTGGATTTGAAAATAAGGGAAATTTTCCGGCGCCCAGCGCGAGCAGTCCCACCACCCCAACCAAGCTCCAGTATCCCTTACATTTTAAGACAGGTGTACAAGAAAGCTAAAATCACCACTTGATGCAGAATGCTGACAACATTTACAATTTATAACATTGCTTATTGTCTTTACATTTACATTTTATTTTCATTCAGGACCGGAGTGGGACTCATTTTCAGCCCTGGAGTTTCATGCCTTAGACCAGCCCACTTTACTTCACAAAAAAATGTAATCAAAACCTTAGTAGGCCTATATAACCCTGGATTTCCACAGGATGCGTAACTGCTGCGGAACGGCTCCGGAACGTCGGCGGAGTCAATCGGTTTCCATTCTAGTCAACGTGTGTATTTCCACCAGCTGCATAACGGCTGCGTTCCGACTCCGGCACAGCTCCGGCGGTCCGCAGCCCTGCGGATCAGATACGCAGAGCTTCTATTTTTGCCGGACGCCGGAGAGCTCCGCAGCAAATCAGCACATGGCAGATAGTGCGGGACAGGAAGTCGAGCACAGAAACAAAATAAAACATCCGGTTAACTTTCAAAATAAAATACACCGTGCTCACGAAGGATCATATTTCTCTTCACTACACCTTGAAAACACAGCACGGAGTTGTTTCCTCTCTACTCCTCGGAATAGAAACAAACTGTTGGTGGTTTTGTGGTTCTATTCTGCGTGAATTCGCGAGATCTAGTGGGTCCTCGTCACTACAGCTGTCAGTCCTGGCCGCAGCCGTTCCGCAACAACTGTCTGTGCAAATAAGTAATCACAGATATCCAAAAACGTGAATATAAATAAAGAACAAGATACCTTGTATTGCACTTTCTAATGGCACCATAATCATTTTTTTCCTTTGAATAATATTTCATATAACTTTCTCTTCCCTGTCAGTTTTGGGCTTTGTATATTTACTATGCTAATTTTAAGGATAAAGGCATAATGGGTAAGTAATATTTGGGCATAAAAAGTGATTATACTGTAACTAATCTGATCATGTTTGCTTGTTCACACACTGTGATACACCAACTTACAGTAGATGTGCCTTAGACTGACAGCAGCTATCCTTAATGCACACTACTGGCTCTGCTTCTGACACTAAATCACATTTTATAAATTGACATAATTCTCAGCACAAATCTCTCTTTTTTACAAAGCTTTCTGATCAAGTCAACTCAGTTTCATTATGATAGTGCTGAATCATCTGGCATCATTAATTATCCCAGGGCATTTTTCATATAGAGCAGGGCTACACCACACTCTTAATTCTTATAATATTCAGTCAATGAGCAACGCTACCTGCCCAAACTGGAGTTATGGTTGTTAGGTTGATAGCAGCAAACTGGACTAGTAGAAAAAGTTTGATTCATAAACATAAACGCTGGTTTGCAGGCAACGTTGTATTGTTTTGCAAGACCGCTAGCATCCTGCACTTCTCCTAACTAACTTAGCTTACCCGTCTCATCGTCTTCATTTGGCGTTTTAGTTAAAGTTAATCTGGTCGTGTCACTTTCTAGAGCTCTCCTTTTTTAAATCGCTTTTTCAGTGCTGTTTTGCGCTTTCTGTTACCTGTTTACAACAGAGATGGCATCCTCCAACAAGTACCAGTGACTGAAGTGTACGTGGACGGTTTGTTAGTTTTTTTAGCAAGGTGTTGCCGTCGGAGGACTCAAAACTCAAAACATAAATAAGTCATCATTAACCAGGCTGCACTCTGCGAGTGGCCTGCATGAATGTAGAGAACGGTGGGCTGCAAGAAAAAATAAATACTGTAAATACAAAGAGTGGGCTGGGAGTGCAGGCAGCCTAGGGACAGCATCTATGATATTCAACTATGATACGGGTTAAAATACGGGAGATTTACGGGAAAATACTAAGACGGGAGGACGGCGGGAAAGAAGGGTAAAATACGGGACTTCCCGGCCAAAACGGGATACTTGACAGGTATGGTTCCAGCATGACTGGCGGTCGGTGAGCAAGCGATCCGGCTGGCTGTCGAGTCACTTTATGGATCTTCTCAACTCCGAAAACTTTGAAGCAAATTGTCAATTCGGCAACGATTTTCGGAAGAATGCCTATATTCGAAATCTAAACAGTTCATTTCTCGCCTAAAACGTTGTCAGAAGTGAATTTAATGATGAATAAGATGGTGACAATTGTTAAGTTGTCCCGCTGTTGCTCTGTCTGCAAGTTCCGAGTTGGCAGCGGGCATGATAGGTGTAATGATTCAGTTCAACACCCAAGACAAGACGATGCTCACCCGACTGGCCAATAGGAACGTGGCACCGCCCATGACACTATTTTCACAGCAAGAGCAAAATCCGGACATGAGAGCAAGAAAATGACATCGAGAGCAAAGACTTAGGTTTTGAGAGCGGGAAGAAAAGCGTTTTGAGAGAAAATGTTTTCACACTGATAGCAAAAAATAGATATTTGAGAGTTTAAAAAAGTATTTTGAGAGAGATTTTTTTTTCTCAGAAATAATTAAAAAAAATTTAAATTTATATTTTTTATGTTCTATGAAAAAATACATTTTCTCAAAACTTTTTAGTCTCAAATATTATTATGTTTTTGCTATTGGTATGAAAACTTTCAAATATTTTTTTTCTCTGATAAAATGCTTTTTTGCTATCAGTGTGATAACTTTTTCTCTCAAACATTTTTTTTTCTCTCAGATCATTTATTTTCTCGCATGTAATAAAGACAAATCTAGCTCCATAGTCTTACAGGGGTGCATTGGCTCATGGGTTTGGCGAGTATTTTTGAGTGACAGCTCAGTGCCTGCCTGCCTGCCTGCCTGCCTGCCTGCTTGCCTGCCCTGACGTTTCAGAACGTTAAAGATTTTGGGGAATACACGAAACAGTCTAAACAGCGGATTCCTACAAGATTAATAAAGTGTAAGTATTGATCATATATATTGTCTGTGATCTACGTTTCAAGAATGGTTACTAGACGTTTGTTGTTTTGTTGTGTTAAATTACTAGCTAGCTAGCTAGTAAAGCTGTGTAAGTTAGCTAACTGCTAACGTTATCTAAAACTTGTAGCTAGCTACTTGCCATGTGAATCATGAAGGCTAGCGCCATACTCAATGGAGCTGTATTAATTATCGTCTTCTCTCTGTAAATCAGTAAAACATTGTGGGATGTGCAGGACCCTGAGACAGAGCTACGATGCTGTCCCAGGTAACCTCAGGTCAGTAACGTAGCTAGCTATATAATACAAAATGCTAGGGTATTGGTTAAGTTGTACAATGTAGAAGCTGTGAATATAGCTAATGTATTCTATCTAGAGGTTGACACATACAGTACATATGCAGTCTTAGCACTGCTTAACTGGTTTATCTTCATAATTATGTGCATTATTAAAGCATAGTATACAAACAAACTAAGTAACGATAGCTACATTTGCAGCCAAGAGGATGACATTACAAGACAAGAACAAGAATGACAGAATTTCCATCTGTACTTTGCTAGTAATGACAAAGACTGGCTATCCTAACTCTAATTGACCTTTTGCCGGCCCCTCCCCCAAAACAGCCATTGTCCAATCACAAATCATAGCAACCGTTACTATGTGAGCAGGTCCGACAAACATTGACTCCAAGCAAGAAGCAAGGTGAAGCGGTGCGCCCACGGCGTTGTAACCCCACTAACACAAAACGTTTAGGGAACGTTAGAGAACGTTAGTTTTTGGTTCTGTAAAGGTTAGTTCGAACCAAACCAAAAACTAACGTTGAGGGAACGTTTCCTCAGGGTTATAACGTTCCCTCAACATTAGGGGGACCAACCAACTGAAACGTTCTCCTGTGGTTGCGCTGTACCTACACACAACGTTCCCGTTTAGTTGTTTTTGGTTGTTCTGAGTGAAGTTTTGAAAATGTTTATTCAAACCAGCTCCAAATGATTGGTCTTATAAAATGTAGCTAAGTAAGATAAACAGCATTGCAAGAAAATACATGTATTTTTAGGCTGATATCAATTTTGCTAAAAAACAATAGTTTTGTGGGTTTTTTATGCACTGTTATCTCGTGATAACATCGTGAACGACTTATTAATTTGTTATCTCGATATAACAAAGTTTGTTTTCTCGAGATTTCTTTTTTTGATTTCTCAAGATTATTTTTTATGGATTCTTTTTTTTTTTTTTGCCTAAGACACCCTTCCATTTAACCCGGTGAATGGGATCCATGGGCGGATAGAGGTCTGCCGTTTCTCCCTCTTCTTCTCCAGGTTAAATTGAAGGCTGTTTTAGTGGGATTTTTTTCAAGTATTTGACCGGAGAAGTAGAGGGAGAAACGGCAGATTTCTATCCGCTTATGGAGCCACATTCCCCGGGTTAAATGGAAGGGTGTCTTAGGCAAATAAAAAAAAAATCCATAAAAAGAAAATCTTGAGAAAACAAAAAAAAGAAATCTCGATTAAACAAAAACAAAATCTCGAGAAAACAAACTTTGTTATATCGAGATAACGAATTAATAAGTCGTTATCACGAGATAACAGTGCATACCATTTTTTTTTTTAAATCCATGGCTTCTGTAGTTTTTAACTGTATTAGGTGAAACTATAGACAAGAGTCTATCAATACAACGATTTTCACAACTATGACAATTCACCTCTTCATTTCACTTCTAACAAGTGGCTCGGTTCAGTGTACAAAGCCAACCGTTACACCCCCGCGCCAGTAGGGGGAAGGCAGTCTGCTTTCAGGTGACCGAAGTTCTGTCCTGACTTCCGTATGTACACCGGCGAACAGTGCACGCCAGCGGCACACCGTTCTCTAGCTCCGTTCGTTTTGGTCCCAAATTCGAACTAAAATACTGCCATTGACTAAAACATATGCTGACTACACCTCACCGGCGGTGTTATAACGCAAGGTAGGACAAAGATGCCAAGAAAGACATTCTCGACTTCAACAGTTACTAAAGACTGTCCTCCACTCAAGACTGCTAGGCTAGCAGTGCTAGCCCGAATGCTAACGCGGGAAACAGCTAGCTAGCTAGCTAGCCTATGGATACATCAAAGTTGGCGACAGAGACTGAACCTTCCCTCGGTGATGTTTTAGACGACATAAGGAACCTGGACAACAAGGTGAGAGATTTTGGTAAACAACTTTAAGAAAGCTCTGACATGGGTGCCAGCATTATACAGCGAGTCGAGCTGAACTCAGTCGGACTCACTGAATGCACGTTCAAATTAGAGGCTGTAGCTAATTCACCATGTGTTCTATTAATACATCCATGGTATTATTATCTTATGATATATCCGAGGGATGAATCCCTCGGATATATCATAAGTATGCTGTAAAGCCTTTTACAAACGTAACGTCATTATTGCTTCCCCATACTGCCGGGGGCTCAAGCTAAATAATGGAGCTAGGTAGCTAGCTAACGTTAACGTAGCTAATATCTTATGTGTCCCTAAGAGCCAATGTGGGTTTAGGGTTTAACACTTATCTTACGGTTGTATGCTGTAAAGCCTATAACGTGGATGAGAGATAAAGCCATGGATGTTTTAAGAGAAGCTCTGTTCACGAAACTGCAGGTTAACTAGCACGACATAATGATTACACCTCCGTGACTACATTATTTACACAATTCAAATATTCTTTTGCAATCAGTACAAACTGTATGGTCTTTTATTTCAGATGAATCTGTTCCACAAGCAAGAAAGCATTCCAGGACGGAGCGTGTGTCTGGAAGTGTGTAAGTTTACATTTATGCATGCATTTAAGAAACCAGTCATATTTCCTACCATGGAACTACTGACATTCAATCTGGTGCATATCACGTTACTGTTCTGATGATTTTAGTTTTTAGCGATTGTCTAATGTATCAGCATAGGTTAATCTTTTGCAATTGCATGTACAAGAAACCTACCATAAATGACCCAGGGCTCGACATAAGCAATGGCCAGATGGCCCGGGGCCAGTAAAAGAGTATGTCGGGCTAGTTGATTGGCCAGTTACTGGCCCGCACGGGCCAGTGATAGTGTCTCTGTCTGCTGTATCAGGAAACGTCATACCGAGTGGCGCGAAGCTTGTGAATGTTAACTAACATTTCACATTTTCACCTCAGGTAATTTATAACTTTAGTTAAAATGTCAAAGAACTATGAAGCTAATGTGAGAAAGAGGGCATTCTTAGTGTCATGGAAAACACAGTAGCCTACACCTGGGTGGAGAAAGTCGATCATGGCATGTAGGCCGACAGTTTCGTTTGCCGGCAATTTCCAACAAAAGCTGACCAGCCAAACCAACAAAATGCCACGCAGCTTCAAACACAATTCATTTGGATACAAGCGTTGCATTTTAGAAGATAGACGGGATTTTGAACAGCGATGTCCGCGCTGCCCACACACACTCTCACACACACAAGCAGAGCCGAGGTGTGCGCATTACTTCACGCAGCACATGTAACTGACTGGAAACGATACCAAGGATTATTTAGCCTACTGCCGCTGGCACGGATGAACAAATGCTACAGTCGTTACTGTAAGTAGCCTACAATAAAACCTCCATGATTAAAAAGTCAATACTTATCAATACCCACCTACCTGTTCTACAGGCATCAACATGTCTCAGTCTGCTCTGTCTGCGCTGTCCACTCGCTGTGCAAACACAGCTCTACTCTGCAATTAGCGACTTTTTACAAACAAGCTAAAATGAAATATGTCGGTTTGTAGTCTAACTGTTTATCTTGAACTTTGGACAAACTCTTGTAAACTTAGCTGCTGTCTTAATGAACCATCCTCTCCGCTGGAGCAGTAACCTATTATATTATAAGACCAAAACATATACATGTGGCTACTTAATATGCACGTGAATTACGTGATCATAATGTCCGCATTCTTCATTCTTGATGATGTTGCCAGTTGTATTCTTTTGCAACAGCATTGTCTTATTTCAAATAAGGCATACATGATGAATGCTAGCCTGCTTGTCAGTCCATTCATCATTAAAGCTGCTGTTTAACACATCAACTTTTCAGTTCAGGCTCTTTGACTGTGACATTTTTACCTGACAACAGGCCTTTCTTTCTGCAAACATTTTCCACCAATCAGGACACTGCATACTACAACAACGTTTCAGTAATCAAAGACTTTAACCATCACTCAGTGAACTGCCCCCTAATCTGGGAACTTTTTCTAGTTAAGTAGCCTATCTAGTTATCGTTATGGATTGTCCATGTTTTTTTAGGAGTTTGCTTACACTAATACATGTAAAAAAAAAATATAGCATTAATTTAGTAAGAAAGTGAAATATCAAACAAGAATATGCTTATTAGGTATAAATACATTTTATTTTCTTTATTTGAAAGTCCGGCCCCCGGAGTGTCAGCTTAAACAGTCTGACAAGCTGGTCTGTGACCAGCGCCATTCGGTTGGACGGAGAGGACGCTGGCGCTGTTTATTTGCTGCTTCTCTGCCTGCTCTGATGGCTGCTTGCCCAGAGTGATAGAGAAAGACACTATCTCTATGGCTCTGTGCTTGCCTATGTCTGGGTTACCTCCACCCCCCATTCTCCCCCATTTCCCTCCCCTGTTGCAAGTCATGTGTTGAATCGTGTTGTATGTGCTTACTGCCGAGGTTTCCTCCCCTTTCCTCATGTTATGTTGTATTTTCCTTACTTGTAATTCTTCCCTGTAAAGCGACTTTGAGTCTATGAAAAGCGCTATATAAATTCAATTTATTATTATTATTATTATTATTAAAAAAATTCTGGCCCTTGTAAAAATGTAGTTGATGACCCTGGTCTAGCTTTACTGCTAATGGCACAACATACAGTGACAGTGGCTAGCTGGGTTATAACCATTTTCTGAAGCTTCATGGTAGGTGCGGCGTATATTTTCCTGCTTTTTTGTCCTTTGCCAATCACACCTACGATATTTCTTTCCTGCCGGTAGCCCAGAGCTGGGGGGGTGGAGGGGGGGTCTATTGTAACGCAAGCTCGGCCTGCCACTTCATCTTGGGACCCAGTTGAAGGTACAGTTGCTTTGAATTTTCCATTTCCAATTAATACAATTTCATGACAAGGACCTTGAGAGTAACTCAACTGGTTTGTTGTTGTAAACAGGAGAACTCATCACACAGAGGGAGGTGGCTCAGCCATGGAGACGGAAATGAGAGGTAAGAAGACTCACTCAACAAGTTGTTTACATATGTAAGTATATCATGTATAACAACTAAAACCATACATTTTTCCATAGCCATGAGGACATCATTACCCGCATGGCACAATGGATGGACACATTTGAGGAAAAGATGGATGAGCTGCTGATGCCCTTAAGGAGCTCCCAGTCACCTCCCTCTGCTCCAGTTGATGACATGTTGCTGTCGCCCTGCTCGACAGTCACCGAGCTGCAGGAGTCTCGGTCAACAGGAGAGGAGGAACAAAATGGTATTTAAGTGCCCTAAGATCAACACTATATAATTGTATAACTTCAAATATCATTATAACTGAACTGACTTATCCCACAAAATGAGATTGTACAAGCTCTCCACTTTGTTCCACATGTATAATTTGTATTTCTATATGTTTTACAGCACCTTTTCCAGACAAGCCTTGGAGATTCCAATGACGTTCTAAAACAGTGTAGCCTGCGGGGCAGAAAGGCAAAGAAGGCCTTCCAGGACCTGCAGGGTTATAACAGGCAGGTGTTATTTTATTGTTCACATCAGTATTATGCTTAGCTTGGCTGATAAGAGGTTTTAATTTGTCTTCATTTTGACTTCTACTCTAGCGGCCTCCCAGAAAAACTTCCCCACGCTGACTGCAGCAGACACGGAGGACTTGATTGGGCAAGCGCTGAAGTTTGCCCCACACAGACGGTAAATTCAATTTTTTCTATGTGATGTTAATAATAATAATGTTCATAATCTATCAATATTTGTGATCAGAAAAAAAACAGGGTTGTTAGTAAAGGCCGTTTTACAGTCATGTGAAGGCTCCATGCAGAGCGTAGCCTACGTAAGTGGCCTGATGTTTATACTTGTGCACTGTTGTGTGCATCGAGCCGGCGTGTGTATGTGTGTGTGGGAAGTGTGTTTTAGAGCGAGGGATCAGTGAGAGAGTCACAGCGATTAGCTTCGGAGCGACTCTAGAGTCATCGTGAGAGAAACAAAGTGTCTCCCCTGTTCTTTCTGACCACGTTGAGAAATCTGGAGCAGGAAAAGTTAACCCTCTCCTTGATTTCATGTTTGAAACGCTACCAAGCCACGGCCCAGCGCTGCGATGTGTAGTTGCATTTTTCGAGAGGTGCACGTCAGGCTACGGTGTGGGGTTTGACGTAGACGCAGAGGGGTCTGCTACGCTGTCGATTTTACGCACGACTGTAAAACGGCCTTCCTGCAATTTGTCTTGCTTTTGTCAACGTGTTCATTCTTAGTATGACATATCAAACTTTTGTTTCTTTCTTTTTAGGCCAGCTGAGAAGGACTGAGCCTTCAAAACCATGGAGCTCTATGTTTTATTGCAGAAGCATAGCCTCCTACAAGAGTTGTTGGCCATCTTCTACACTGCTGCCATCCTCCTGCCTCCTCTCCTCTGGCGCTACAGATCACTGCACACAGAAACAACCAGACACAAGAACAGCTTCTTTCCCACTGACATCACTCTCCTGATCTGATGCTAAGTGGGGTCATCCCCACTTTGGCCATTCACCTACACACATTACATACTTTATCATTCCAATATGCATCTTGGAAACTACATTTGCACTGTTATGTGTCTATGGCCAATACAACTGATTCTGATTATTGTGTCTGTATATATATATATATATATATATATATATATATATATATATATATATATATATATATATATATATTAGGCCTTTTATATATATATATATATATTATATATTTTGTATTTCGTTAATTTTATATTGTATATTGTTAGAAAGCCCACATTGTTAATGTATTGTTATTGTTCATTGGGATAGCCAGTTCTCTGTAAGTTTCTGTATGTCCTACGCTTTTGAACGTACCATAGCCGTTCCGATGCTATTGAATGCACCACACGTGCGTAAACTCCGTGCTGTTATGCTAGTTCTCCGGTGGATATACATCTCCTTTGCCTTTCTCAACATTCACCTCTACCTCCCTGGTTTGTTGCTGTGTGTAAATGACATAAGGTGAGATTAACGACAGTATACTGTCTGACTGGATGCTAACATTGTATACTGTTTAGATGCGCATAAGTTAATGCTATCTCTGTTGTAGTTATTAAAGTTTGAAATCCCATCAAGTTTGCCTCTTCATTCGTTCCTGCTAATAAATAATCATTCCTGCTCATGCACAGACAGTTTAAAGTAGTAATAAAATTGTATCATGGTTGTTAAAGTTTTTTAAAGGTTAGGGGAATGTAAAAAATAACGTTAGTGGAACGTTCTCTAAAGGCAGCAACGTTAGGCGAACGTTCTCTAAAGGTTGCAACGTTAGGCGAACGTTCTGGGAACGTTCTCTGAAGGTTGCAACGTCAGGGTAATGTTAAGTGAACGTTCTCTAAAGATTGCAACGTTAAGGCTCAGATATACTAGCTCTTTCAACAGTGTGTGCGGAAATCGTGACGTCACGGGACTGCCGTGAGTATTTATACTCGCGCAGGGTGGTCGCGGCACTAGTTGCAGTCTTCTCCTGAACAGCGGTGGCGCTAAGGAGCAAAGGCTACCGATGTTTTTCTTTCTAAGGACTAGAAGAAGAAGAAGAAAAAGATAAACAACGGCAGAACAGGCAGCAACAGTGCCGTCAATGCTTCGATTTGATTCAGTGAGCTACTTGGTCAGATCAAGCCTTTCATTCACCTGGCATTCGGTTTCCCAGGAGCTCGTTCAGGCTTTCTGTTTCCGGTTTGTCGGGCGGCGCTGAAAAAAATAGACTGGTGCGCGCCCTGTGCTTGCGCGCTGAAAATCGGACGCGTCGGCCGGAAATTACGTCATTTTGATGTCACGAATGCGCGCGTCACCTCCAACGCGTCAAGCATAAAACGGCCTTTAGGCGAACGTTCTCTAAAGGTTGTAACGTTAGGCGAACGTTCTGAGAACGTCAAGGGGTCAGGCTTCTCTCCTCAGAGCGAAGCCACAATGGCGCCATTTTGCTAACCCCTATTCATTACCCCCCGTTAGCATCCCATTGATTGCCATTCATTTTGGCGTCACTTTGACAGCCAATAACTTTACATCTGAAGTGTTTAAAGACTTGATTTGTCTATCGTTTATTTCTAAAGAAACACGACAATGTATGAAAGGCTCCATTACCTTATACCTCACGTTATGGCTCCGTAGCAGACATTTTTATAAAAATAGGCTACGATTGTGTCATAACCACGCGACTTACTGTCGCATTGTAGAGGAATTACCGTATAGTACAGGAGAAGCTCGCAGGCAGTTTCGATGTACATTAGCTGTTTAGTTTAATTACTAATGTTAACTAGCATTTTAGTTAGCAATAATTAGCCTGTGCCTATGTTATCTCCTTACATATACCTACCCTCTCCGTCTCTGATATATTGGGAATGATTGAGATTTCTCTTGGCACAGCTACCAGAAGACTTACAACGCTCAGAGACGTTGTTCACGTCACATCGGCGGCGGGAAGCTAAGTTTTCAGCTGCGCAGTAACGCTCAGTAACACTTAACCATCACCGGAAAAGTGCTGGTAAGAGGGTTCACTTGTCTCCGTAAAAAACAGCGGGTTCGCTGGGTCCATTTCTTATATACTGTCTATGGAGAACGTTTGATGTAACCAAAAACTAACGTTCACAAAACTTGCCGTGGGGAACAAAAACTAACCAAAAACTAACCTTCAGGGAACGTTTCCGCAACCAAAAACGAACGTTACCAAAACGTTTTGGGAACCAAAAATTGTTAGCTGGGAAATCGGACACTAGATACCCCGAGAGATTGTCTGGAGGAGTTGTGTTCTTTCCATTCCCAAAGCCGAAAAAGGAACGTGAGCGGTGCCTACAATGGATAAAACAATGTGGACGGCCCCACTCCCAGTTAAATGTGTCGAACATTACGAAGCATCAATAAATTTTGCTCAAAGGTAAGGCTAACAGCTAACTAGTTACCGTGTTGTCTAGATCTACTAACTAGAGGCAAGAACACAAATTGGACCAAAGTTAGGATTACCATGGATATCATTGCCAGAATGTTAAATATCATTGCCAGAATGTTAACCTACTCTCTAAGTTTAACGAGCCCTTTAGCTTTAGCCAACATTAGTTAACATGTTAGCTAATGCTAGCTACATTAGCTGCTGTTGTGTTGGTTCTTTGAGCTCCCCAATTTTATTTTTCGTCAGTTTACAACAAAGTCGAACATAGCATATAGAATATATTACAATGTTAAAGTAACTTGCTCAACACTGTGAACCAAACGATAGAACAAAATAAGAATCACTGGCACAGAATATAGTAGTTAAAGAAGAATGCATCAAGTGACCGGTAAGCATTAGCCTCGATAGTAGTCGTGTCTCCTTCATTGCGTATTTTTATATTTTGAATATATCCCTCCACTGCATACTGTAAACCCTTTTGCCTCGATCTGGAGGATATCGCAGAGGTATTACTCCAAAAAAGGTCACTGACACACACGGGCAGGCGCGGATTAATGCACAGGCTTGCTAGGCTGCAGCCTAGCTGCCCCGCGTGTGCAGGGGCCTCAGATTGGCCAGACAATTTTTTTTTTATTTTAAATTTACTTCAGCGTGAAATAAAAAAAGACCCTAATTGGCCCATAAGAAACATTTAAAAAAAACAAGCAGGTGATTGGGTAGATTGGATATCCAATCAGCTGCTGCTGGTAAAATCATGTCAATCATTTTCATTTATGTCACTACTATTACTGGGCGGCATAGTGGCAGAATGGCCGAAAGAAAGCATGAAAGTGGAGCACAAAAACGCAAAATACAAAGGTTAAGAGAACAACGTGACCAAGACATCCTGAAAAAAATCCCTAAATTGACTGGATATTTCAAGGCTGCTGAATCTTCATTCAGTCGAAGACAAGGTCCACAGCAGGAGGACTGCCAGCTACCATCAGCTAACATCGGAGCTGGGGTTGAAACGTTTGCAGCGGTATCCTTAGCTGTTGCAGCAGCTAGCTCATCATGTCATCGGTAATATTTCAGGGAATTTGGGGGAGTTATTCCACAATGCAGTGTTTCCTCTATGTTGATTTTATTGTGACTCTTCCGAGTCGACTATTAAACGAACAGCTCCACCAAAAACGTCACAGCGGGAGATGGCTTTGAAACGCAGATACCAAAATCAAGGTAAAAAATAAATACCAAGCTAAGGCTAACAGTACAAGAAGCATAAACAGGCTAACTAGCTAACTGCTATCGATCTCACGGCGTGACTTTTTGCCCGAAGACAGTGTTGTGGAGAGTGAAACGGGAGACTAGAAAAAGGGTTCAGGTAGTGTGTTGTTAGGATGGCTAGGCTACTACAGTAAATCATAGGCTCCTGTTATCTAAAAGATTTTGAAGGTAATAATGGCTCTATATCTAAATGATTTGACAATGTGGATGAGGTCGTTATAAATGGATGGCCTGCAGCTTAAAGCACAATTCATTTGGATACAAGCGTTACATTTTGCAAGATAGACGGGATTCTGAACAGCGATGCTCGCGCTGCATGCGCACGCGCGCACACACTAACACACAGCACATGCACCTGACTGGGAAAGATAGCGCTACGCTCGTTACTGTAAGTAGGGTACAATAAAAACTAAAAGTAAATGCGTATCAATACCCACTCACCTGTCTACAGGCATACACATGTAGGAAGCGATATATTTCAGTCTCTGTCTGGGCGCAGTCCACTCTCGTCCACCGCGCTGTTTACACAAACACAGCTCTTCTCTACTCTAAACAGCGAATTTTGACAAACAAGCTAAAACAAAAGCTGTCGGTTTGTAGTCTAACTGTTTATCTTAGTTTGCCTCAAATCTTGAAATGTGGACAAATTCTTGTAAACTTAACTGCTGGCTAAACTAACCATCCTCTGCTGGAGCATTTATGGATGTATTATAAGACCAAAACAAACCAACGTGGCTACTTAATATGCACGTAAATGACGCAATCTTTATGTTCAGTCTTCATTCTTGATGATGATGCTGGTTGTATTTTGGCCCTCATGACTCCTGACTAGGTAGAATTTAAGTAAATTTGCACAATGATATGGTGTTAGGTCTAGACCCAATTTGTTAGGAATACCAGTTGTACCATAAAATAGGATGAGAAACTGTAATGTTTTATTACAATTCTATTCAACAATATATATTGGAGGTAGGGCTGCACGATTATGCCAAAATGATAATCACGATTATTTTGATCAATATTGAGATCACGATTAATTATCACGATTATTTGTTGATTTTAGCCAAAACAAATTTTATTGTCACATAATTATACAATTATAACTGCTTTTACATCCATATTGTGCTACATTCTTACTAATACATCCATACATCCGTTGTGCGACCGCTTTCCACACATGCATTTTTGCCGTGAAATATACAGGCAACGCAATTTTCTGTTCACGTTAACGGCGCATGTGGTGCCTGGTATCTACCAGACGAAATAGCTACGCGGATTTCTGTGGCTCATTACACTGCTACTTACATGTCTGCGTTGCGCTCTGATGCTCCGAAACCCACGTTAGAGGCAACATAAACATCGCTGCATGTCACGCTAGTAAACACTAATAACACGTTACACAGCAGGTAGCGTTAGCCTACCGTTAGCCACAGTAGTAACTGGATTAAACACGGCTAAAATGCTGACAGCTAAACGGTGTAGTCTGTCTGTATTTCACTGTAGGATTCCAACAGCGGGACCTCCAACAGTCTGCTGCTAAAGCTATGAGCTAAAAGACACAAACTAGCACTATGGTCACTGCTGTTGTCTGAAAAACAAAACGGACGGGACAAAATGTTGTGTTTACTGGTAAACATCGTGACCGGCTTATGATGACCGACTGCTACCTGTTGTGGAGTTTTCCTCACGTTACTCTGTCCTCTGTGACAGTCTACATCTAGAAACTAAACTGCGCGGTGCAGGCAGGGAACAGCTCTGATTGGCTCATGGAGACATGTGATCAGACAGTGGTTTATGGAGCGCTAGATTGGCTTTGCATTTTAAATATCGCTCGATCACGCAAATTTGATCGTGGGAAGCCAAAATCGTGATCGTGATTAAAATTTGATTAATTGTACGGCCCTAAGTGGACCATGCATGGCACTAAATAATTTTTTTCAGTAAAGCACAACGATTAAGGGGGGGGGGGGGGGGGGGGCTCACACAAAGAGCAGCCTAGGGGCCCCTGGCCACCTTAATCCTCCCCTGCACACGGGTATACCTCTTCCCGTCATGGCAATCTGTCGCGCTGGTCGTGTTTTATATACTGTCTATGGTCGTGTTTTTCTATGGTTTGACCATTTGTTTATCGGACGTAGCAACAGTAACTAAGGGGGGCGGGGCTCGGTGAAAGGCTAATTACATGTCTTCTGTTGCATTTGCAAGCAGGTCAGCATTAGGAAAGTGTTCATAGTGTTTTTAAAGTCTACACATTTGCTAATGGCTACTTAAAAGCAAGTTATTTTAATTTTAAATCACCCAAGCTTAGAAGCCAGTTATCAATAAGAACTTTGTCACCATTTGATTTGTGTAAGGAACTTTGTTATAATTTTCTATCACAGCTCATATCAGGCACCAGGCAGTCCGACCAGGAGGACGTGGTCACAGCAGAGGGAGAGGACCAGGAGGACGTGGTCACAGCAGAGGGAGAGGACCAGGAGGACGTGGTCACAGCAGAGGGAGAGGACCAGGAGGACGTGGTCACAGCAGAGGGACAGGAGCCTTCGGTCTCTCTGGAGGAAACACTACGTGTGCTAAGGCTTCAAACAGCCAGGGTATAGACCAATAGAGTATGTATTGCTTTGATTGCTCAATTAACACTAACAATAACCTTTTCTTTAAGTTATTTTCATTTGTGTACTTGTAGTACATTGTATGTCAATATATCCTACTACAGTATACTGTCCTGTAATTTAATTTGTGTTTACATTGTTTTACTGTAATTATATTTTTAAATGCACACAATATATCAAAACACTTTTTTACATTCACCTTTGTCTGTTTGGTTCATTATATAATACAGAAAATAAGGTTGAGACTATTATAATGCTTTATTTTTAGTCCAATATAAAAATTCACATACATAATGGATATTTGAATGTATTTTGCTGGGGCCCCGGTGGTAGAAGAAGCTGGAACTCATTATTTGTAGTACATCACAGGTCAGGATCAGTTTTTCATCACCAACAATACACAAACATACTGAGTAATTGAGTTATGTATACAGTATATTTCACATATTCAGTGTCACCTAAGGCAAGCTGTATTTCTCTGCTGACTTGTGTCTGCAACAACACTTCTGAGGGCGGTGCAGGAATATCACACACAACTCCTAGACGCCTGGGATCATCTGGTCTCCTGAGCTCCCTGATGGCCCACCGTTCCAGTCTGGACGACTGCAGGACAGCTCTGTACAGGGCTGGGATGTGGCTGTAGTCCTTCACTTCCTTTACTTCTCATTGTAAAGCTTGAAGTACCTTATTAGATGATAAAAAAAATGTTACAATTTAGCTCAATAATAAATTCACTCTTCATTTTTCTAGCTTTCATAATCACTACTGGAACACTTATTTCTGGAATATTATTGATCACACTATATATTACTACCTCCATGTTGACTACATGTGTAAAGTACAATATGGCTTCATGTTGAATTTACTCAAATGATCCATCTGCTGTGCTTCCATCAGCCATGCACATCACATCAATAATGATCACTACGCAAAGTATTTGTCAAGGGCCTGGTGTGTTAGTTAAAGTACATAGTTTGGAATATATATATATATATATATATATATATATATATATATATATATATATATATATATATATATATATATATATATATATATATTATGTCCATTATATTATATATAACAATATGCATTCATTATAAATATTGTTGAAATTTACAGCATTAAAATATACAACAATATTTCAGTTATCTACCATCTTGCAGTAGTGCAATAAAAGAAGAAACAGTGTACGTACAGATGGAACATTATCTCACGTATGTGTCAATCTCTAAATAGAATACATTTTCACAGCTTCTACATTGTACAACTTAACCAATATCCTAGCTGGAGTGAAACTACGTCCTCGAGTCAGCGTGCCGTGTCGGTTCACTTGTGACACCATGTGAAGTGTTGCTATCTTCATATAATATATATTTACAAGGAGACGGTAGATTTATAGCTTGACTTTATTTCAACATGTCGTGACTTGACACTACAGACAGTTAGCTTAACACACGTGAATTCCTGTCTGTTAGTGATGGATCGATACTAAAATATCAATATTTACGATCCCAACGTCTCCTGCTCTAGTATCAATTCTCATTAAACTCAGTAATTTGGAGTGAGTGTTTATGTTATAAGTAATTTGTTGTCACCAGAAAAGTCTAATTATATCCGGTTAGGGGAAGGAACTACTTCTCCTTCCGCCGGTCAGTTGTTTGTGCACTGCAGCTCTGTGACGGAGCCGGCCGCTGCAGCAGCCCTTCTTTAATTTTTCCCGCTACGAAGACTGCAGACTGCAGAGTGACTATGGCTGAGTCTGGCTGTATTTTAGCTGTAAAGACAGCAGTGACGCTGTGTGTGATGTGTGTGGAAAGACAGTGAAATACAGTGGTAACACTCAAACCTCGCTAAACATCTGAGGTTAAGTCATAAGAGTGAATATGATGATATAATGAAGCGGCGGTCTGAGGAGGAGGTCCAGGGCGAGAAGACGCAAGGTGCTAGGGCAAGACAGACTTCAATCAGTGAGTCATTTGGCAGCAGCGGCAGAAATTATCCAGGTACAGGGAGATAGCGTGATAGTCGCGTTATCACTGACTGTGAGAAAGTTATTCACGTCTTAAGGCTTTAGTTTTTTAATGTTCAAGAGTTCCCCGGAATCCCAGCATTCTTACAACTAGCTAACAGAAAGCAGTTTGTTCAAAAAGAAAATACTAGTGAAACATGAAGTAAGCTATCCTAATGAAATAAATGCAACAATGAGTAGCTTTCCCGAGATCAGTGCTAAGAGTGTATTTTTTTATTTGTGTGTAATTTTCAACCTGTTTAACTGTACAAGTCTCTGAGATTTTCTTCATAATTAAATAATATGAGAGTAGTTTATTGTCTTGTCATTATGCAGCTAAAATTTGGAATTGGTAAGCCTACAGCCTACTTTTTTACTTTACTTTAAACTAGTTGTCACATAACGTAAAAAGTATTGGTATTGGTATCGGTATCGGCAATACCAGCCTGGGTATTACTTGGTATCGGATCGAATAGGAATTAAGTGGTATCGCACATCACTACTGTCTGTTGACTTCCTGTATTATCGTACGTATGCGTGCGTACTAACTGCTCAATCACAGATCGTTACAGGTTTACGTGACACATAGCTACGGAAGTTAGGACAGAACTTCGGTCACCTGAAAGCAGACAGAAGAAAGAAGTGAATTTGCATAGTTGTTTTAAGTATTTTCACCTAATACAGTTAACCGAAATCAAGCACAAAAGTATTGTTTTTTAGCAAAATTGATAGCAGCCTAAAAATAAATATATTCTCTTGCTATGCTGTTTATCTTACTTAGCTATAAGAACAATCATTTGGAGCTGGTTTGAATAAACATTTTCAAAACTTCACTCAGAACAACCAAAAACAATCAAACGGGAACGTTGTGTGGAGGTACAGTGCAACCACACGAGAACGTTTCAGTTGGTTGGTTCCCTTAACGTTTAGGGAACGTCATAACCCTGAGGGAATGTTCCTTAAATGCTAGTTTTTGGTTTGGGTCAAACTAACCTTTAGAAAAACTAACGTTCCCTAACGTTCCCTAAACGTTGTGTGTTAGTGGGGATCCAGCTAGCTAAGTTAACGTTAGCTCGTTAATAACAGTAGTAAAGCAGGGGTGGTAGTTTGCAAGACTAAATACACGTTTTTATTCACTCGCCTTTTTTGGCCCATTAATTTTTCAATCTGTTGTCATGTACATATTCTGTGCTTTGTCCCATATCAGTTATTGTTGACAAATATATTTGTGTGTTGTACTTTTTAATTTCATTTTAAAGTTCTTTTATAGCACTTGGTCATCTTAAGCTGTGTTTAAATGTGGTGTATAAATGAAAAAACGTAATAATTTATTGAATAAGTGAACATGTGTGTGTGTGTGTGTGTGTGTGTGTGTGTGTGTGTGTGTGTGTGTGTGTGTGTGTGTGTGTGTGTGTGTGTGTGTGTGTGTGTGTGTCTTGTCTGTATCTGTGCTTTGGGTCAGGCAACTTACCTTTACACAACTATTCAATTAAATTTTATTTATAGTATCAAATCATAACAGGAGTTATCTCAAGACACTTTACAGATAGAGTAGGTCTAGACCACACTCTATAATTTACAAAAAACCCAACAAATCCCCCAAGAGCAAGCACTAGTGCAACAGTGGCGAGGAAAAACTCCCTTTTAGGAAGAAACCTCGGACAGACCCAGGCTCTTGGTAGGTGGTGTCTGACATGCCGGTTGGGGTGTTATGAACAGAGGCAATAACAATCACAGTATAGATAATGAAACAGTAACTAGCAACTAAAACAACAAGTATGTATGTAAGTATGTAGTGAGTTGATGTAAATTAATGTTTTTTTTTCTTCTTTTATCCGATTCATCGATTAATCAAAAAAATAATCCACAGATTAATAGATTATTAAAATAATCGTTAGTTGCAGCCCTATCGACAGCGTTCCACTTCCAGGATTGCTCAGGTGCCGCCTGAAATTCCGGATGTCCGGTACCTTCCTATTTCTTTGTGTTGTAACTTTAATTTATGAGAATATGTGGATTTCTGAGGACTCTGGTTAACTGCTCCTCAGATCTCGGCAGGGTAAATCCAGACAGCTAGCTAGACTATCTGTCCAATCTGAGTTTTCTGTTACACGACTAAAACAACTTTTGAACGTACACGTTCCACCAAAACAAGTTCCTTCCAGAGGCTATTTTGCAGGGGCACCATAGCTCCGTCTGGCGCTTAGCGCTGCCCAAGACGATTGTGATTGGTTTAAAGAAATGCCAATAAAGCAGAGCACGTTTTTCTCCAATCCCGGAATGTTGTGTGGACTAGCCAGACCTTCCTTTGCAGCGCTAATAATAATAGACCATAGATAATAGACCATATAGCTACGTTACTGACCTACCTGGGACAGCATTGTAGCTCTGCTCGGGTCTTGCAGGTTCTGTAGAGAGAAGACAATCATTTAATACAGCTCCATTGAGTAAGGCCTCACTAAGCCTACATGATTCCCATGGCAAATTAGCTGAGTAACGAAGCTACTGTAAACCAAAGTTACTTGGCTTGGCTAGCATTTCTTTTAGCAGTCAGCTAATGTTAAAGGCTAACTTCATAGCTTTAGCTAGTAAAGCTATGAAGTTAGCAAGCTAGCTAGCTAGTAACTTAACACAACGAAACAACAAATGTCTAGTAACCATGCTTGCAAAGTAGATCACAGACAATATATATGATCAATACTTACACTTTATTAATCTTGTAGGAATCCGCTGTTTAGACTGTTTCGTGTATTCCCAAAAATCTCTAATGTTCACTGAAACGTCAGGGAGGGCAGGCAGGCAGGCACTGAGCTGTCACTCAAAAATACTCCCCAAACCCATTAGCCAATGAGGACCCACCCCTGTAAGACCCGCCCACGAGCTTTGTGTCAGAATCGCAAACAAGAAAGCTGGGAGCAAAACTGCAAACGTGATGGAGAGAGCAAAAGACTGATCATTAAGACTTTACGACTACACAAATGTTTTGTTTGCAAGTTTTAAGTTTTACCTTTGAGGTGACAATTTTTTTGCTTGAGTTAGTGCTTTTTGTTTGATAATTGAGAAGTTTCGCTTGGAAATTAAGGCACAAAAATAATGCCTATGCCAAATTCCTACCCTACTGATGTTATGTTACCTAAAAATAGAAACATACATAATACACAAACATAACACAGTTTTTGCCTCTTCCTAGGTGACAGGAGTTAAAATGTCATCCTCCACATTTGCTGTGTTCTGGTTTCAGAATGATGAAGACAATTGGAAAATAGGCTTTCCCCCTTTCTTTTATTGTGTTATATACTGTATCTTTGTTGTGCATGTAATGGGTTTACAAAGTGGAAAAAGTCCAAAGTCCACCCCAAAGGGACTTAGCATCTCCAGCAAAAAAAACACTGTTCACAAACTGCTCCAAACAGCTCTATTGTAGTGCAGCCTTTACCACCACGCGTCATTTAGCGTTACTTTGTAACACAAGTTATCATAGGCGTAATTTACACAGAGGGTGGGGGGTTGTAAAGTAATAATCAAAACTGTAAAGTAATAATCAAAACTGGCCAGTGCAACCTCACGAAAATCCCTTATAATAATTTCCTTTACATAAAGACATTTGCGCTATGAATTGATGCAGACAATTTCACCAGAATGCAGAAAATAAAGTGATTAACTTTCAGAATTTCTATTTTGGTGAAAAGTGGAGATCACAACACCCTCCAGCAATGTTGAACCCAGAGTTTTGCCCTTGCACGGTATTATGGCCGCCCCTCTGCTAGCGTGGGGCGCCCTCAAACCAAGCTAGTTAGAGCAGAGGCCTGAAGATACTAGGTACTGCGACTCCTAACAATGCCTCACTCTGTATCTAAAACAGAGAGCTCAACACACAGGGTGAAAGAGGAGCTGCAGCAATGTGCAGTACTCTGGTACAACCTCTAAATACAATTATGAACTTGAAAATGAGCATAATATGAGGTATTTAAGGCATTCTTTTATGAAATAGCTATTTCCTCCATAATGAGCGAGCCCCGGACCCCCCTTGAGATTTGAGCCCCGAATGTTTACAACGTCTGGCTCCGCTCCTGCTACAGACCATTTAGTGACTATCACATCAGATGTGTTGGCTTTGACTGCTACTGTAAAACACCTGTTTGACATGCAGTGGTTAATGCAGTGTGGGGCTGCCTGTTGCTGATCAGCTCTTTGGTTGAAATCAGATTAGGGAGCATTTATATTACCTGCACCAAACCAACATGATAGTCCTCTGGTAGAAACATGAAGAATGACTCAACCCTTATGTAACAACAGAAACACTGGATAAAGAATGTCAGCCAAGCATTTCTTTTTCACTTTCAGTTCTGTGGAAATCCAAATTTGGCCTGTCAGACAGGGGTAAATTTAGGAAAGGATAATCTGATGTTTCTTTGTGGGTTTACGGCTTAGGATGTTTCCTGTTTGCAACAACAAAGAAGACACAACACTGTTGATGCTTTCTCAAAGCTGGATTTAGTTGTTTTTTTAAAAAGCGTTCTGAGACTTTGTGTGAAGCAGCTTCAGAAAGAAAGACGGTCAGTTAGTGACAAGCAAAGGCAGGGGTGGCAGTAGCTCAGTCGGAGTTACTCACTTGGCTTGGGAACCAGAGGGTCGTTGGTTCAAGTCCCTGCACAGACCAAGTACAGAGTGTGGACTGGTAGCTGGAGAGGTGTAATGTGTGTAATTGTAACAGAGTGAAAAAAATTTAATTTCTCATGCAGTATTAATGAAGTATGTCTGCTTCAATGCCACTGTTTGGTTTTCTTCTGTTTTAAATGGGGGGGTGTTTGGACACCCACTTCATGAATATAAATTAATATATTACTTTACACATTCAATATTTCTTTCTTTGCTAGGGACTTTTGTACACCATTTCTATCCCAGGGCTACCGCAGGTCCAGTGGATGTAAAAACACTTATTGCCGCAAGGAATGTGCATGTGCCTGAGGCCGGCACATCTGCTGCTATTTAGATATGATCGCGATTCATTACAATTGATTTTGTTAGAGCTGTGTCATATAAACTCGGATGGCTCACGCCTAGGACAGAGTTCTGGGGGTGACAGAAGCGTGACACATGTTATTGACAAGCTCCTGGAAAACGCTGCTATCTTTTATATAATATTAAGAGACTTCATTAGCCAAACAAGACCTAGATAAACAATTATGTTAATAATGATTTCCAAGTGGCAAGGGGGAGTCCACAACAGACCTAAGCACAGGAATAGTGCATGGCAGAATGACTGGGAGAGTGGCCATTGTTGTGCATGAGCTATATGATCCACTGATCAGTGTGATAGGCTGTAGAGGTGGACTGGTGCATAGCAACTAAAGTTACATAATAAGGTTTTGTTATTCTAGATGGTTTCACTTATGAATGTTACAGAAACCAGGATGAATATCTTTACAGGCTCACTTTTGTAACTTAAAAAAAAAAAAATTTAATCAGGATGCTCAAATAAAACCCTTAAAGGGATACTTCACCGATTTAGCATTCAGCTTTGTATCAGTAGAAACCCGGTAGTATTTCTGAATGACCGTGCTTCCCTCCCTCATGTCCCTATGAGATCTCTGTATTGGGGGTCTGGAAAAAATCTTCCAATGACGTAAAATGACGATTTTTGCGTCATCGGAAGATTTTTTGGCCAGAGGCAAAGGACTACAGCCAGTAGTAGGAGCTACTTCCGCATGCTTTCAACCCGCCCATAGGGGGTTGGACTGCCGAGTCTGGCGTAATATCTGAGAAATGTTTTCTTTTAGCATCTTTCACAATTTCCTGATAATGACGCCAGCAGTCCCTTAACATCTGAAAAGACACCTGCAGTTTGTCCTTCTTCCACTTGCGCTCAGCTCTGCGGCACTCACGTCTGACGGCATGAGTCGTGTCATTTAGCCAGGGCTCAGATTTAGTTTTAGGCTGCCTGGATTTTAATGGAGCCACAGTATCTAAAATAGTTTGGCAGGTGGAGTGAAACCATGAACTAAGCTCCTCTGTATTGCACACAGACTCAGGAATGATGGAGTTCTGACCGAAAGCAACCGAGAACTGAACAGCAGTGGAAGGGTTAATAATGCGACAGCGCCAAGTAGGAGCGCGAGGTTTAACTGTATTACAGGCAAGAGCAGCCTCAAATAAAACAGGCATATGGTCAGAAAACACTTCGTCACATATCTCTAGATTAAAAATGGGCAGACCATATGATAAGACAAGATCAAGTGTGTGTCCGTGTTCTTGTGTGGGTCCAGACACAGATTCCATAAGGTTAAAAGATTCAATGAGGTTTAAAAAATCCTTTGCCATTGGCTTATCAGGACAACACACATGAACATTAAAATCCCCAACAATAAGAACACGGTCATATTTAGGCATGATTTCAGCCAGGAAATCAGAAAAGTCATTTAAAAAGTCCTTATTGTACTTGGGAGGCCGATAGACCACAGCACACAACACTGTGTGAGAGCGCCCAAGCTCAAATATGCTCAGTTCAAAACTGGTGAAAGAGGATGACATTAATAGCTGCTTACATTTATAATGACTCTTATAGACAGTCGTTATTCCTCCTCCTCGGCCCGACGTCCGCGGGGAGTTAAAGTAGCAGCAATCATTGGGTAAATGTTCAGTGAAAACGCTGGACTCACCAACAGTCAGCCATGTCTCAGTCACACAGAGAAAATCCAATCCTCGGGACGTGAAGAAGTCCTTTAAGATAAAAGTCTTGTTCGCTAGTGATCTAGCATTTACCAGGCAAATCCTGGCAGGAACTGGCGGGACCACGGCGTTGGCTGACCGGGGAACCCGTCGCAGAGGCCGCAAGTTGATTCACCCTGCGCCAGCAGGGACAAGGAGAGCAGGGGCAGCAGGGCTGGAACACCTCTTCCGGGCCGACGACAGGTACCAGCCAGGCGTCGACAGGGTCCAGCGAGCGCAGAGGAACAACGAGGCCAGGCACGGCTCCCATCTCACTCCAAAAGGGCGAAGAACAACGCGCGAGACGGGCCTTCAACCTCACCAGGCGGCCGCTGCGTTTTCCCCGGCGGCGGGGGCGCTTACGCCGAGAAGGTGCGGCCAGGGGCAAGGTTCCACGTCCACCATCATTCAATTTTAATACTTCTTTGCTAGAGAATCCAAGATCTAGCAGTGTTTGGCGATCATACACCAGTATGGAGTTGACATCCAGAGCAAGGAGCGAAACAAACAGCACAAACACACACAGCACAGGCAGTGATAGACGGCAGGCCACACACACTGGCGCCATCTTGAATACTATCACTGATACAACGGAGGTAGGGGACATCCTCATCGGCTAGGTGGAAAGCTAATGCTAGCCGGTCACCTGTCCCATCAATCCTGCTTGCAAGTGTAAAAACGAAACTCCCAACGCAAGTTCAGAGACTGCTGTGTTTTTGTGGAAACATGGCTGAACAACAGTGTACCAGCACTGGGACTATCCAGCTACCAGGCTGCTCTCACCGGCTCGTGGAGGTGGGCTGTGTTAACACGGACTGGTGCAGAAATGGTGTGCTTATCCAACTACTGCTAACTGCTGGTGGAGCTTGTGACTGTTAAATGCCGACCATTCGACATTCCACGCTAATTCACGGCTGTGTTTATACTCGGTGTTTAGCTACATCCAATGCTAGTATGCGTTAGCTGAACTTTATGGATCCTGCTTGCAAGTGTCCGCTCATTAGACAACAAACTGGACTACATCCAACTTCAACGAAACTCCCAACGCAAATTCAGAAACTGCTGTGTTTTTGTTTTTGTGGAAACATGGCTGAACAACAGTGTACCGGACTATGCAGCTACCAGGCCTGCTAGCCCTCCGAGCTAGAGATGCTCTGTCGCCGGGTAAAAGAGGTGGGCTGTGTTAACGGAGTGGTGTAGAAATGTGGTGATTTGTTTCCATTTAACTGCTAACTGCTGGTGGAGTTTGACTGTTAAATGCCGACCATTCTACATTCCACGCTTATTCACGGCTGTGTTTATACTCAGTGTTTACAGCCCACCAAGCGCTAATGCTAGTATGTGTTAGCTGAACTTTACGGAGCCTATAATGTGTTCGTATGTCGTTTTTATATAATGTCGTTTTTATATATTTTAAATTTGTAACACCACTTGAGTCACGATGAAACGTTTCGTGTATATGGTTGAAATGACAATAAAACACACTTGAGTTGAGTTGAATGCCTCTGTCTGTCTGTAAACAGTAGGCATGGCTTGGGAGTGGACTCATAAACAGCGAAGCAGGTGCATTCTGGGATTTGGTGTCTTTCATCCATATGAGCCAAAAACACATTTTCTGGCTTTTCTTGGCCTAGAAGGCACCTTTTTTTTGAATTCACATTTCTACTACATAAGTGACCCAATTTAAATATATATTCAGCTTTCCAGCAGTGAAATATTCCTTTAAGACTCTCCAGCTGATCCAGAGTGCTGCAGCACGTGTTCTGACAAGAACTAAGAAAAGAGGTCATTTTTCTCCTGTATTAGCTTCTCTGCATTGGCTTCCTGTAAAATTCAGGATTGAATTTAAAATCCTTCTCCTGACCTACAAAGCTCTAAAAGGTCAAGCGCCATCATATCTGAAAGAGCTCATAGTACCTTATTGTCCCACTAGAGCACTGTGCTCCCAGAATGCCGAGTTACTTGTGGTTCCTAGAGTCTCTAAAAGTAGAATGGGAGCCAGAGCCTTCAGCTATCAGGCTCCTCTCCTGTGGAACCAGCTCCCAGTCTGGGTCCGGGGGGCAGACACCGTCTCCACATTTAAGAATAAGCGTAAAACTCTCCTCTTCGATAAAGTTTATAGTTAGGGAGTGAGGAGTTGCAGCGTTCGCCTAACCCGGTGGGGGAGGGTGTTTAGCTGCAGACACGGCACCCCTTCTTTTCTCTGCTTCTCTTCATAGTTGTTAGATTAATCTACCATATAATCAATGATATAATCAAAGTAGAGGGAGGCAGGCCAGTACAGCCCGATCCGGTTGGGGAGAGTTCTAGCCCGACCAGGATCCTCACACACTGAGTTTCTCTCTCCTCTCTCTTCCCAATTGTGTGCATCCATGTCCCAGAAATTCTTGTTACTAACCTAGCTCTGGGGAGTCTCTTCCTCGGAGTCCTTATGTTTTTTCTCGCCCAGCATGTTTCCTTGGATTAGAGTGGCACCAAGATCATGGATGCAGCTGTCGCCGTGGTCCTGCTCCGAGTCCACGCCCTGCTACACCCTGCTACTCTTTACGGTGCCCTGCAGTGTCCTGCTGCGTCCTGCTACACCCTACTACTCTTTACGGTGTCCTGCAGTGTCCTGCTGCGTCCTGCTGCACCCTGCTACGTCCATCTATGCTCTGCTGTGCCATGCTACATCCTGTAATGCCCTGCAGTGCCCTGATATGACATGAACTACTACGACTACTTTTTCTAGTCACTGATCCATTATCTTTATTTTGACTGTTATTGCCACTGTTCATAACACCCCCAACCAGCTCCGTCAGACACCACCTACCAAGAGCCTGGGTCTGCCAAGGTTTCTTCCTAAAAGGGAGTTTTTCCTTGCCACTGTCGCACTAAATACTTGCTCTTGAGGGAATTACTGGAATTGTTGGGTCTTTGTAAATTATAGTGTCTTTTAGACCTACTCTATTTGTAAAGTGTTCTTGAGATATCTCCTGTTATGATTTGATACTATAAATAAAATGGAATTGAATTGAATTGAATTATACAGAAAGTGCATATACATTCATTGTCACTGATACAAACGTTGATATCTCAGATAACTCCCTATTTGATCAACACTTAATCCACTTTTGTCAAGACCAGAGATGGGAAAAGTACTCACTTCTCATACTTAAGTAGAAGTACAGATACTTGTGTTAAAAAATACTCTGGTAAAAGTAGAAGTACTGATTTAACTTATTTACTCAAGTAAAAGTAACAAAGTACAGGCTTGGAAATGTACTTAAAGTATAAAAGTAAAAGTAGCCTTGCGAATGACAACCATTTTTTATGCAAAGCTACCTGGACCACAAATGTTACTAGAGTGCAAGCTGAGAAACTTCAGTAGACATGGAGAAAAGGATCTTTATGTACAACCCCAAATCAGAAAAAGTTGGGACAGTATGAAAAACACAAATAAAAAAAGAAAGACGTGATTTCTAAATGTACTTTGACATGTATTTCATTGCAGACAATGTGAACACAAAATATTTCATGTTTTGTCTGGTCAACTTAATGTCATTTGTAAATATACATCCTTTCCTGTCATTCAGATCTGCAACGCATTCCAAAAAAGGTTGGGACAGGAGCAATTAAGGGCTAGTAATCAGGTAAATTGGTTAAATAATGATGTGATTTGAAACAGGTGATGTCAACAGGTGATTGTAATTATGATTTGGTACAAAAGCAGCATCCAAGAAAGGTCTAGTTCTTTAGGAGCAAAGATGGGCCGAGGATTGTCAGTTTGCCAACAAATACGTGAGAAAATTATTGAAATGGTTAAAAACAATGTTCCTCAAAGAAAGATATTTGCTTATTTCACCTTCAACAGTGCATAACATAATTAAAAGATTCAAGGAATGAGGAGGAATTTCAGTGCGTAAAGGACAAGGGCGCAAGCCTAAGCTGAACAACCGTGATCTCCGATCCCTCAGGCGGCACTGCATCAAGAATCGTCATTCATCTATAAGCGATATCACCACATGGGCTCAGGACTACTTTGGCAAACCTTTGTCAAGTACCACAATACGTAGTTACAGCCACAAATGCCCGTTAAAACTGTACTGTGCCAAAAGGAAGCCCTATGTTAACAGTGTCCAGAAGCGCCGTCGACTTCTCTGGGCTCTGAGGCATCTGGGATGGGCCATCACACAGTGGAAATGTGTACTGTGGTCAGATGAATCAGTATTTCAGGTATTTTTCGGGAGAAATGGACGCCGTGTGCTCCGGACCAAAGAAGAAAAGGATCATCCAGACTGTTACCAGCAACAAGTCCAAAAGCCAGGGTCTGTCATGGTATGGGGTTGTGTCAGTGCCCTTGGCAAAGGTAACTTGCACTTCTGTGATGGCACCATTAATGCTGAAAAGTACATAGAGATTTTGGAGCACAATATCCTGCCTTCAAGAAGACATCTTTTCCAGGGACATCCATGCATATGTCAACAAGATAATGCAAAACCACATTCTGCACACATTACAAAGTCCTGGCTGCGGAGGAAGAGGACACGGGTACTTGACTGGCCTGCCTGCAGTCCCGACCTGTCTCCAATAGAGAATGTGTGGCGCATTTTGAAGCGCAAAATGCGACAACGAAGACCCCGTACTGTTGCCCACCTTAAGAATTGTTTGCAGCAAGAATGGGACAATGGGAAAATTACACCTGAAACACTTAATCACTTGGTGTCTTCAGTCCCTAAACGTCTTTTAAGTGTTGTGAAAAAGAATAGCAGCATTACAAAGTGGTAAATGCTTTACTGTTCCAACTTTTTTTTAAATGTGTTGCAAGAACCAAAATAGGAATTTTGTATTTTTGAAACAAAAAACAATAAAGATCATGAGGAACACATTAAATTATGTGCTGTTGTATTGTCTGCAATGAAATACAAGTCAAAGTACATTTAGAAATCACTACTTTCTTTTTTTATTTGTGTTTTCCATACTGTCCCAACTTTTTCTGATTTGGGGTTGTATATATGCCATTGTCTACATTTTAAATGGATGTCTGCCAAAAGGCCTAAAACATCACATATATGATTATTGTGACAGAGACTGGGACTCCAGGTTAATAAGATTCTGACTGAGTAGCAAGATATGAATTCAACTGTGATTCTGTAATAATTCACAGATCCAGTTCCATTTTTAATCAACATTTAAAGGAATCTACATGTAAGTTCTGCATACTTTTAGAGTACAACTAACCAGTGGTGTAGTCTATTTTTTTGTAGTGAGTATACTGTGATTTTCCCCTCCCAGCCTCATACTCCCCCAGACAGTCGGTACTGTGACGTTTCTGAATACGAACTGTACACGGGCAACAGACGTTTAAGTATTGATGGCGTTAATTTAAAGTCCTGGAAAAACAACACTTAGAGTTGAGAAAAGATAAGACAGTTTTAACTTTTGAGAAACGCAACCGAACCTGAACGCAACAGGACATCACATCACACAAATAAGCCATTTAACCGACACACCCCCCCACTGCCACACAAAACCATGACTAATAATTAGCATCATCATACAACTTTTGTATCGATTAGCAGTAAAATCTGCTGATAAGGGCCTACATTTACTCAAAAGTATTTAATAAACGGTTTACAATCTTCAACACCATGGCTAACAAATGCATAAAAAGCAGACGGAAGGAGAAAAAAGTTCCACTCTTTCTATTTTAGTTAATTATCTGACGTTGCTAACTAACATTACCATATAGTCATTTAATTGTGTAAAGCAATGCATATTTAAGATTTAAGAATTTACTCTAATATTGCATAGTAATTGACCTTATGAAGGCCAGGAGTTCTCACTGTCTCTCTCATCATCTGAAACAAGGAAATATAAACATTGTATTCTGTTTACTGCTGTACTCAGACACACAGGTACACACACACATAAACACACACATAGACACACAGGCACGCACACACACACACACGCGCGCACGCACACACACGCACGCGGTATTATATAAGCTAGGCTACTCTCACTTACCAGGTAACAGTAGGCTAACGTTGGTGGCAGCTGCAGCGTCACCCGACGTGGCAGCAGCTTCAGGGACAGACTTCAGAAAACACTGAAGTAGTGTTATTTAGGTCTGTTTAGTAACGTTTCATATCTTGTTACTTATAAAACTTAGTTCAAACTCTAGGTAACTAACTAGTTGCGAGAAAGGAAAGACCGCGCAAAGAATGCAACTTGTTGTTGCTTAGTAACGTTAAGTGACCTCACGTCAGCGAAAACGGAAACCCCGAAGGTCCAAATGTCAGAGCTTCACAACACAGACAGGGTGAATTTATGAATGAAAATGAGAACGTTCTGTCACAAACAATGTTGTTACATATCATCTCGCTTTTGTAAGTGGGTAAGTAACGAGCCACTTTTGTAAAACGTAAGGAGTAGAAAGTACCAGTATTTGTGTTAAAAATGTGAGTAAAAGTAAAAAGTCGGCACAAAAATAAATAGTAAAGTAAAGTAAAAATACCTAAAAAATCTACTTAAGTACAGTAACGAAGTATTTGTACTTTGTTACTTCCCATCTCTGGTCAAGACAGCAAGTTGGTTCTTTCCAGTAAAGTGCTGTTGCCTGGAGATAGCTACACATATACCAGTGATGCATGGCATCCAACATCTTGGCTGGATCGCTGTATGGCCACGGCGCATCACTTACCTGTCTTTATATTATATATTAAATGTTAAGAGTCTGCCTGAGTTGATCAAGTATGATAGCCACACACAAAGTGGGCAATTAGATTGGTCAAAGCCTACAGAAGATGACGTCTGACCTTATGATTCACTGACTCATAAGGTAACAATATACCACTTGATGTTATTCTGTGTGTCAACATTAACTGTAAGAACCATATCTAGAGAATTTACTGAGTCATTCAGAAGATTATGAACTAACTTAATAGCTTAATAATGTCCTTAAAGGTGCTGTAGGTAGGATTGCGAAGATCCAGGATTTAGCCCAAAAATTTGGACATCGACAACTTCTCAGTCCCTCCCCCCCTTTCCGCTAAAGCCCAAAATGGTCTCCTAAGCCCTTCGCCCCACAAGGGAGAATGAATGCGTGCGCATGATTGTGATTGACACGCAGTTAGACCCCCCTTCCCCGGCTCTGATTGGTGCATATAGTAAGTAAGTAAGTAAGTAAGTAAGTAATTTCATTGCCATACATGCAATACATATACATACACATAACATACAGTACATGAAAAACAATCACATAGACAATCATTCAAACCAATATAAGACTGTAAAATTTAAAACTTGTGCTAGTTTTAACTTCCCAATAAAGTGTCTTGTGCAGTTCAGTAAAGTGCTTTTGAAAGAGGTCGTTTAGAAGCATTCAGGAGCCTAATAGTGGCAGGGTAGGTACTATTGCAGAACCGGGATTTTTTACCCCCAAGGCTTTGGACTCTCCTACCAGAGGGCAGTAGTTTGAAGAGGTACCTGGCAGGGTGCGAGGGATCATCCAGTATTTTCCGGGCTTTATGGCTGGCCCGAGTGTTTGCCACTCCCTGTGGCCGATATAAACAGGGAGCGGTGGATTTTTGCAAATCGAACTACAGGCTGTAGGTGGTGCCAGAGGAGCTGGATTCTTTTTTTAATTACCTGCTTCATGTAGTTCTACTGGAACATAGGGTCAGTTTCAGCAAATATGACAAAGTTAGTTTAATAAGTCTTACCTACTGCACCTTTAAAGTCCTTGTGCATCCTCAAAAATAAAAATGATACATAGATTCGAAAAAGGCAATCTGATTGGTCAACTAGACATGTAGAACATGCTCAAATCAGCATGACAGCCATTACATCTGTGATGACAGCACACCCAGAGCTATTTGAGCACACCAGGCTCATCACTTAAAATATTACTCCACCATTTCCATGTCAACCTCACAGAATTTAATCAAAAACTATTTTTGAAACATTTGTATTCATAAACCAGGAACCACAGTGGAACACACAGAAACTATCCAACATATTTATATAAAGTGATTTGTTTTAAACGGCTCGTGCTCTGAAGTTAACCGTTACTGGATCACATCAGCTGTGCCGCTGACAAGGCACTATGTTAAAAATAGCTATACATGTGAATTTCACGGACGTACAGGAACAAAACCTGTCAATGGAAAAAAAACATCTGCAGATATCTTAGTTATACCACAACGGGGTAGCAAAGCAGTTTTGTGTACATATGTGGGCTATTTATTCGGTTTGGAAAATCCCACAAGCTCTACAAAGCTAACTTTTATTTTGTTGGTAACGTTGTATACAGGGCCGTTTGAAGGAATTTGGGGGCCCCAAGCAAAATGGACATGGAGGCCCCCCCAACCCCTCGCCCCGCCCCGCCCGCACACACGCAAAGCCTACAGGAACCACAGCATAGCCATAAAGTTTAAGTTCAACCACACTTTATATAAATAAAAAAGGTTTACAGTGCATAAACTGCTGTTGCATAAACTGTGCATAAATAAAACATGTTTAAAGTTCAAATACTCATGTTGCATATACTGTGCATAAATAAAATAAAATTACAGTGCAAATACTGCTGTTGCATATAATGTGCATAACATTTTAACATTTTCAACAATTGAACATTTGCAAAAAACACCACTGTACCATAAAATCAAATATACATTAAAAAAGTGCACAATAACTAAATCCAACATACTTAAAAACACACACACACTAACATTTTTCAGTTCTCACAAACGTGCAAATTATCTAAAACTGCTGTTTGCGAGCCTTGTTTTCTGCAAAGGCAATGTCCTCCATGTCCAAAGACTGGCGAACATCGCGCTCAATTGACGTAAGTGCCAGTCCTGTGAGCCTTTCTTGGCCCATGGTGGACCTCATGTAATTTTTTATCAGCTTCATAGCTGAAAAGCTCCTCTCACCAGAGGCCACTGACACAGGGAGAGTCAGGAGTAGATGCAAAGCAATGCTTAAATTACTGTACAAATCCAGTAGCTTCTCACTGTATATGTAATTAAGCATGTCAAATGGGGAAGTGGCTACATGGTCTGGAAAAGTGTAGAGAGATGAATTGATCTCAAGTGCCAAGTCATCAGCATCAATGTCATGGAGGGTTTGTTCCAATTTTTTGCATCGTTCATGAAGCTTTCCATTCTTTATTGTCTGCATCATGTTGTCCTTTGAGAACAGAAAGTCATAAAGGTCATAAACACCATTCAATCATGAAAACCTGTCACTTAGGCTTCTGAGGGCTGTGTCAACCATGGGCAGAAAGAAGTCTCTTCTGAAAGTCTCGTCTGGAGTAGACTGAGTGTCCTCTGTACCTTCATATAGAGACTGTCTTTTCTTTTTACGCTGCCTTTTCTCAGGAAGGGTCATTTCCATATCCAGATTTTCTGCAATGTCTTTTGCATCAGTTTGACAGGAAGCAATCCCATTTTCCCTGAAGTCTTCAAGGTAGTCTTTTACTCCTTCTGTTTCTGATCTAAGTGTTTCCATGGAAACATTTGGACTTTGTAGCAGCTTGCTGACATGATTGATCTGGTACAAAACATTGTACCAGGTCATTGTGCAAAGCAGAAAAGACCAGGTCTTCAACTCACCATGTAAGCTTTTAGCAGTGGACATGGTCTCTGAGTCCCCCTTCTCTATAGCAAACGTCTGGAGTGCAGACAATGCATCCAGGATCTCTGGTAACTGGTATCGCACCACCTTCACGCAGTCAATCCGAGCTTCCCATCTTGTTGTTGACAAAGGTTTTAAAGTGAGCTGCGTTACATGTTCCTTTAGAACTGCCCAGCGTTGCACAGAGGAACTGAATAAGTTATAGAGTCTTTGCAACACACCAAAGAAGGATATGGACAGCACTGAGGACTTGGCAGCATCTGCCACAACCAGGTTAAGTGTATGACTGCTGCATGGAATGCAAAATGCTTTGCTGTTCAATTACAGAATTCTTGCCTGAACACCCTGTTTATGGCCCATCATATTGCTGCCATTGTCATAAGACTGACCACGGCAGTCAGAAAGACTCAGGCTGTGTTTATGCAGGTTATCAAGCAGGACTTCAGTCAGGCCCTTACCAGTTGTGTCTTCAACATCTAAAAATCCAAAGAAATGTTCTGCAATGGACACAGATGGTTCGCAATTGACAATTCTCAGAACAATGGAAAGCTGTTCCTTATGACTGACATCAGGAGTGCAATCCATAATAACAGAGTAATACTTTGCTCTGTGTACTCTTCTCACAATCTCTTCCAGTATCTTGTTTCCAATTAGTGCAATTATTTCATTTTGAATAGTTCCACTCAAGTAATGCACTCTTGTCTCTTGGTTTTGTATCCTTCTTATGTGTTCAGTCATAACTGAATCGAACTGTGCCATCAGTTCAACTTGTGCCAGAAAATTCCCATTGTGTGGGTCATACAACTCACTTGTGGTCCCTCTTAAAGCCTGGTTGCGTTCTGCTAAGTGACAAATTATGGCAATCACTCTCCTTATGACACCTTTCCAATGCTCAATCTCGATCTGCATCAAGTCTTGTTGTCTTTGATCTATGGTGGTATTGGTTTGCAGTCTCCTCTGCAACTCATGCCAGTTTGTCATATTGTCACAATGCCCCTTTGAATATTCGTGTTCTTTTAAATGATGAGCTAGGTTCCTCCATGTACGGAAGCCACAGTTGCTTAAGGCATTGTCACGCTTCCCAAAAACAGTGCAGGCAAAACAGAACACTGAGTCTGTGCTCATGGAATATAACATCCACGATCGAAGAATTTTCTCCCCATTTTTCATGCTTCTCATGTAATTGTCATTTGTGAATCTTCGAGGTGGATTCTCAGAATTTTGAGGGAATACAATGTTTGTAACTTGCACTGGTCCTTTTTTAACAATTTGACAGTGCACACTATCAGTCAGGACTGCTGGCCACTGCGCAGGGTCATCAGCTATTATTACAGTGCTTGTGGTAGCTTGAGCTGTAGAGGTAACCTCAGTGTTGGGAAGTGGTGCAGACTCAATTTCTGTTCTGGATGCAGTGTCTTCCACTGTGAGAGATGCTATTGACGGTGTAGCTGGGGAAAAATAATGTTTTTATCAATATAATCCATCTGTCGAGGTACAGAATTCATCACTGAGTGTCTGACACCTAGAAATTTGACAGGCACTACTGTATATTAAACATTCTGAAATGTCCATGGGCAAAAGTGACTGGTATTTACACAGTTTGGTGGGAATTCAATAGTTATTTGCACTGTTGTTTTTCTAACAATATGACAGCACACACTTATCAGTTTAAACTCTGGGCTGTGCAGGATATCAGCTGTAATTCTAGAGCTTGTGGTGGTACCTTGTGCTATAGAGGAAACATCAGCACTGAGAAGTGATGCATCTGATGTTGAGGATGAAGTTGATGGTGTAGCTGGGAAAATAATTGAAAAAAAAAATCTGAAATTACCTGTGAAGTACGTTTTACCATTTCACTGTTAGCATATTGAAAGACGTCACTATTAACAGCTCAGCTCAGTGAGAGAAATTCACTCTACCTTCATCAGTGGAGGTATCCTTAGGAAGAGTCTGAGGGCTGAGAAATGTCAGCAAAGCACCTTGAGGGAGAAAAAAAAGATGGAAACACTTTATAATAACAATCATTAATAGATGGTAAATTGATAGTTAATTAATCTTTAGTTTACTGTCATTTAACTGTTAGCAAACAGTCTTTTTACTGTTAACAAACAATGAAATTATAAATATATGTTTACTAATTATTAGTAGTGCTGTAAATTAACAGTTTATTGTAACACACATTATATCTATCATATAATATATTAGGTATCGGGTAATGATTAAACATTTTTTGTAAACCTTTAAGAAACCATTTTAAAATATCTATAAACATTATATAGATAGACGGACCAGATATTCCTAACACTTTGTTAAGGGTTACTAATGCTTAAAAACATCCCAAGCTAATGTTTGATGCACGGAATATATTGTGTGGTTTTCCTAACCCCCATTTGGTAAATAGATTATCACGGTGGAATAGTTTGTATAGCATGCTAACGTTATGCCACTTTCATCAAAACCTATTACAAAGCTATAGCAATGTCATGTCATTAAATACGATAAACAGTGATTCTGGAACAGATCTGGGTCTTCCTTATCCCGTTAAAAAACATATTACAGTAGTATGTAACCATATTCTGTCCGAAGTTGCACTAACTGTTCGTTACAAGCAGCATTTGCCGTCAGGCAGGTTCCAGGTAACGTTAGCTAACATATTTTTGCAAGCCTACCTGCTGCAAAATGACACCAAGACAAGAAGAGCTATTTTATCCAGTGTAATTTATCACTTACCACTATCTTGTTTATTCTTATCCTCCTCTTCCTTTCTCTTCTTTCTTTTTTGGGATCCTGAAGCATAATTCCGCTTCATGACTGCCGACGGAGGTTTTGTTTTTGCCGGCAGCAGAGATCACGAAAGGGGCCCCTTGAGGGGGATCCCAATAAAAGTGTCATTGCACTTTACTGCATTGACTGTCAAAGGGGCGCTCAGTTTGTCGTTGCATTTTATTCTTAACCAGTCGTTGTCTTTGGGGCCCAGGCCAGCTCGGGGCTCCCGGCCAGCTCGGGGCCCCAAGCAATTGCTTGGTTTGCTTGCCTTGTCGCGACGGGCCTGGTTGTATAATCGTGTCAGCTTACCATGTGAAGAATCCACAACCGCTCTGCCCTTTGAGTTTCTGGCGGCGACACAAAACCACTCAAAGCCGCCAGTTGAGAAGCAGCGAGGGAGTCTGACATTTTTATTCTGCTTTGTTGAAACAACGCAGGCATTAGCCGCCACTAGCTAGCTAACGTAACAGAAAACTCCTGAAAATGCTGCAAGGCCTCATCTCTAAAATACTACAAATGGCTTACAGTAGACCATCGGCGACAAATGACGCCATCATCTTAAAAACGCGGTCAGCAAATTCAACAACTACAGCAAATTTACAGTAAATTTAACGACATCTTATGACCTTAATTTCTTTTTTAGACATTTTAAGACTTTTTAAGGCACTTAAACCGGGAACCCTGAAGAAGCTTTTAAAAATGGGGTTTCATCAGCTAGCGTCACTGTGTCCACATTCGGACACTTATTGGCTAACGTTCTATCAAAAATATCTGTTCAAATACGAATATAAATGATCTATTAATGTTTTCAGTTAATTTAATGGTGTAAAACTAAAGTTTAACTTCTTACCTTTCTAACGGTATTGTTATGGTTTTGGGGTTTTTGTCTTATTTTGGTAGTCTGTTTTGTATTTAGTTTCCTGTTTTATTTTGAAGTCTGGTTTTTCTCCCTAGTCGTGTCTGGTTTTACTTCCTGTCTTTTGGTTTTTCCCGCTCTTGTGATTGTCTGATGTTTTCCACCTGTTTCCCAGCCCTTGTGTCACCTGCCTCTTGTTTCCTCGTTATCCTCTGTATTTAGTCTGTGTGTTCCCCTTGTCCTGTGTCGGATCATTGTATGCTGTTTTTGGTTTTGTGTTCCTGTTCGTTCTGCTTGTGCTCCTGCTCTTTAACTCTGTTCTGTGTTCCCATTTTTGGATTTCCCCGTTTTCTTTGGATTTTCTTCTTTGTTGGTTTCTTTCGGATTTTCTTTTACACTTTTTGGATTCCTTGTGTTTTGGTCAGTACTTTGCCTTTTTATTAATAAATCTTTTGTTTTGACACTCTCCTGCCTTCCTGCCTCCGTGTTCTCTGCATTTTGGGTCCAACAATTCCCTACTTACCACAACAGAATGATCCGACCAATTGGACCCAGCAGAGAGGCTTCAGTTTTCCGGTGATTCACAGTTTTTGTTTTTCCTGCAGTTAGCTGCTCCTAGCCTAACCTGGACTATGGATCCTAAATTTATGTCAGATGAACTTGGTGAGTTAATCTGTGACCTAATCGAGCTCAAGACTTTGTGGAAGGAGTCCGACAGTTTGTGCCAGAGGGAGGCTTATTTGTCGCTAGCACGAGTGTTGGTGTCAGAGAAGCCCTGGCTCAGTGACACTATTCCAGACTGGATTAATCGCTTCATTTCCACCCCAGCTCATTCTACTTGCTTCTCCAAGCCTGCTAACATGCTAACTACAGGGTTTTTGTCCATCACCCAACCGGTTTCTCTGCCCACACCAATATCCAACTTTCCAGAACATCCACCTACCGTCATCCCAGGGTCAACCCATGGAGGCCGTCGGCGGAGGAAGAAGCGACATGGTCCCTGTCACCAGACCCAGTCCTACCTTCCAGAGCCTCCGCTGACGCCCAGCCGTCCAGAGCCTCCGCTGACGCCCAGCCGTCCAGAGCCTCCGTTGACGTCCAGCCGTCTTGAGCCTTCGCTGACTTCCAGCTGTCCAGATCCTCCGCTGATCGTTCTCCCAGAGTCGACGCTGACGCATCTCCCAGAGTCGACGCTGACGCTTCTCCCAGAGTCGATGCTGACGCTTCTCCCAGAGTCGACGCTGACGCTTCTCCCAGAGTCGACGCTGACGCTTCTCCCAGAGTCGACGCTGACGCTTCTCCCAGAGTCGACGCTGACGCTTCTCCCAGAGTCTACGCTGACGCTTCTCCCAGAGTCTACGCTGACGCTTCTCCCAGAGTCTACGCTGACGCTTCTCCCAGAGTCTACGCTGACGCTTCTCCCAGAGTCTACGCTGACGCTTCTCCCAGAGTCTACGCTGACGCTTCTCCCAGAGTCTACGCTGACGCTTCTCCCAGAGTCTACGCTGACGCTTCTCCCAGAGTCTACGCTGACGGTGCCCAGCGCCCCTGAGTCTTTGTTGGTCAGCGCCCCTGAGTCTTTGTTGGTCAGCGCCCCTGAGTCTTTGTTGGTCAGCGCCCCTGAGTCTTTGTTGGTCAGCGCCCCTGAGACTTTGTTGGTCAGCGCTCCAGAGACTTTGTTGGTCAGCGCCCCTGAGTCTTTGTTGGTCAGCGCTCCAGAGACTTTGTTGGTCAGCGCTCCAGAGACTTTGTTGGTCAGCGCTCCAGAGACTGCCCGAGAGACTTTGTTGGTCAGCGCTCCAGAGACTGCCCGAGAGACTTTGTTGGTCAGCATCCCAGAGACTGCCCGAGAGACTTTGTTGGTCAGCCCCCCAGAGACTTTGTTGGCCTCTGGTGCCCCAGTGACGTTGTGGGGTTTCCGCACCCCAGAGACTTGGTCACTGGTCAGCATCCCAGAGACTGCCCGAGAGACGTTGCTGACCTCCGGCTCCCCAGTGGCCTTGCTGGATTGCAGCTCTCCAGAGACCTTGCCATTGGTCAGCGCTTCTGAGACTGTCACAGAGACTTTGCCGTGTAGCATCCCCCCAGAGTTCCTAGAGTCCCGGCCGCGTAGCGGCCCCCCAGAGTTCCTAGAGTCCCGGCCGTGTAGCGGCCCCCCAGAGTTCCTAGAGTCCCGGCCGTGTAGCGGCCCCCCAGAGTTCCTAGAGTCCCGGCCGTGTAGCGGCCCCCCAGAGTTCCTAGAGTCCCGGCCGTGTAGCGGCCCCCCAGAGTTCCTAGAGTCCCGGCCGTGTAGCGGCCCCCCAGAGTTCCTAGAGTCCCGGCCGTGTAGCGGCCCCCCAGAGTTCCTAGAGTCCCGGCCGTGTAGCGGTCACCCAGAGTTCCCTGTGTCTCGGCTAGCGGCTTCCCTGAGATTCCAACCTCTCGTGTTTTGTCGGCAGTCCGGCCGACTCCTGCCCCCCGTGTCCAGTCGGCGGTCCGGCCGACTCCTGCACCCCGTGTCCAGTCGGCGGTCCGGCCGACTCCTGCCCCCCGTGTCCTGTCGGCGGTCCGGTCGATTTCTACTTACCACAACAGGTATATAGTTTTAACTGTTTACTTTAGCTTTACAAGAGCTGGCTAAAGTACGCTATCAACGGTGAATTAGCCGTCCGCTACCCTTGTCCATAACCGGACACCCCTATGTCCTCGCTATAAACACTGACCGTTGCTGTTTTTTTGGGGGTGTTAAGTCCCATCAATGCTGTCAAAACTACTGGATCGTACTTCTGTCCTTCACAATAAAATGACATGCTTCAATATCTCTGAACTATGCAATAAAAGCTCCTTAATTTCCAGTACAGTAAAAATAGAAACTTTATAGAGGGAAAGATCGTCGCCCGAGCGTTCTTACGTCTTTCCTCATCAAAGTAACTTACATATACTAATTACACATCTAAATGTCTATGTACATATAGGAAAATGCATACGTATATTGTTAGATGGGTATAGATCAATTCTGCTAACATTTTTGGTGATGATTGTAAACATAAAGTACCGCGAAAAGACCGGAAAGTGCGTCAGGTCGGAAGTGTCTGAATCAGAATAATGTCTACAGTATGAGTTCTGGAACAGCAGGATGTCTTTGCCATCCAGTATTCATTGGGTTACTGGGTCTGAAATGATTGGTGGAGAAAACACTATGTTTTAAAGGTCCCATGGCATGCAAATTTCCAAATTTTCACAAATTTCAGGTTTTTTAACATTAATATGAGTTCCCCCAGCCTGCCTATGGTCCTCCAGTGGCTAGAAATGGCGATAGGTGTAAACCGAGCCCTGGGTATCCTGCTCCACCTTTGAGAAAATGAAAGCTCAGATGGGCCGATCTGGAAGGGGAAAGGTTACCTCCCCTTTCTCTGCTTTGCCCGCCCAGAGAATTTGGCCCGCCCATGAGAAAGAGAGAGACATCATGGCTTGCAAACCAGCGAAGCATGGCAGTTGGTCAAGGCCACACCCCCACCCTCCACACAGAAATGGCACATCCTAAGAAAAGCTCATTGTGGGATTGGCTCTAGTGGCTGTAATTCTGCACCTAGGCTGAATTTCGGGAAAGAGACTTCAGATACAGTATTAGGGGACCACTAAGGCCTATATAAAAGAGACTCCAGATACAGTATTAGGGGACCACTAAGGTCTATATAAAAGAGACTTCAGATACAGTATTAGGGGACCACTGAGGTCTATATAAAAGCATCCAAAAAGCAGCATGTCATAGGACCTTTAACTGTGGTACGTGTGATGAACTTGATGTTGGTGATGTTTCTAATAATGATGGTGTGGTTAATAGACATGATGAAGTGTGCTATGCTATTGAGTGTGTTGGACATGAAAAACCCAATTATGATCGGGTTTTTGGAGCTTCCTGTTTATGTGTTTGAGCATGTACAGTTAACACCATATTCTGCTTTCAGAAACCCAGATGAGCCATTCTCTCTTTAATGAGCAACCTGAATATGCTACCTAGAGTACTCCAAAAGAAACCAGGGTACTGTTGCATGTATACACCTTAACCTTATTGAGCTGGCGCTGTTTTATAAAGAACACAGCGCCTGTGCAAAGCAATATTAGTCTTTTATTAGTCTTATAGAGCCGATACGGCATCACAGCTTGGTTTAGTAGCCTCTCTCTGCAGCTAGTCCAAACTAGTCTATATGTACACATGTCCACGCTTGTCTATATCGACTACATTTCATTTATGGGATTGTTCCGTTGCTGCCGGAGGTTCCGCTGGATGTCCCGCTGGATGTCCCGCTGGATGTCCCTCACCTTTCTTTGTGTTGTCATTTTAAACTTGATTCGTGAATCATCCTCCGAGCTAGAACCGACAATCAAATTATATTTATTGTTTTTTGAGTAAAATTCTCATCGCACACTCAACAGCCATTTTAATTCCAGAGCTTGCCTCCCTACGTGCATGTTCCACCAAAAGAAGTTCCTTCCCAAGGCTATTTTTCTGGCGCTTAGCTTAGCACCGCCCAAGACGATTGTGATTGGTTTAAAGAAATGCCAATAAACCAGAGCATGTTTTTCTCCCATCCCGGAATGCTGTGTGGACTAGCCAGACCGTCTTCCGCAGCGCTGTGGAGATAGATCTGGCAATGCAAGACTACACACATGCATACTGCATGGAAGATTAGGGTTCAAATAGCATACATCCTTGCACGTCTACTTACGAACAGGTAGCCCCAAGAAAAAACAATAAAATAGTAACAGACCCATCCCATGTTCTATACTCCAGTACCAGCTACTGCCCTCTGGCAGCTGGTTCAGACTCCCTGGTAGCAAATTAAATTGATTTAAAAATTACTGTATCCCTGTGTCACTAACACTTTGAAAAAGTGGCAGATAAGGAACGGACCCTGGATGATTCTTGTTTGATTTTTTAATAGGATTTTTAGGAAAGAGGTATTTCCTTGGTTTTTATATTCTTATTTTTGATGTGTTTGCTTTGTATGTAGCTTATGTTATTTGCATCTGGAATGCTGTCAAATTTCCCATCCTGTGGGTCAATTAAGGTGAATTTTGAATCTTGAATCTTGTATGCTCAAGCCAATATGCTGGCACTTAAATTTCAAGAGGGAGCCTACAGTACTCCACTCTGCAGCCCACTTGCGGTGCAGGTATAGTAAAGCACAAATGAAACAGCTTCAGGTGGCATTTAATAATGCATTCAGAATCTTCCTCAAGCTCCCTAGTTATTGTTACTAGTAATGTTCCTACCTTTCATGCTGTGTTGAGGAATTGTATGTACAAATGTAGTAATTGATACAAAAAAACTTAATCATAATGGCCTTAGCTGGGGCTTTTAATCACTGTGGGCTTGTGTACTGTAATGAGTATATATCTGTGTTCTTGTCCTTGTATTGTATTTATTTATTCATATTTATTATTTTTTTATATGGACCCATGTGTTTGAAATAAAGTTCAACTGTAACTGAATTGAGACTCTCTTAAGGCTGGACTTTCCAGACCATGCCATGCCACATCTCTCTCTCATTAAATGCTCTCACTGTAATGTCCTGTCTGATTCAGTTGATGGATTGCCTATGTTGCTAAGTTGCTGTAGTTTTATGTAAAGGGACACATTTCGATTACAGTTATTATTTGGGTGTCATTACAGTTTGGATGAAGTTGGACAGTCATCTAAACTTAGAATTTTCCTATGTTTGTTTGCCTTTTTCACACAAATTGCATCATAAATAAGCAAGTTTGCAAGTCACATTCACATTGTTGATGTTCTTGCAAGATTTGACGGGGTTGCCTAGTGTTGTCCGTTCATTCACTCAGGTACAAAAGACCAAAACAATCTGTTTGGGTTGGCGGAAATGGTCGGTGTGTTTAGTCTTTGTACTGTACTGTTTTTGTATTATTTAGTCGTTCCCAGCTTAACCTGTTTCCTGATCACTCCTGATTCATGGTATCTGCGCATTTAGCCAGTTAGTGGTGTGGCTCAAGGAATGGCAATGTCAGTTTGGTCCAGACTGAAATATCTCATTAGCTATTAGATTGATTGCCATGAAGTTTTGTACAGTCATTCATGGTCCCCAGAGCATGAATCACCATCCAGACACCTAAACGACAGAATAGGTTGACTGTCAATGACTCCCAAAACGGCATATATTATCATTCTATTTACTGCCACACGGTGGGCGTTTTACACATGTGATCATAAGCCGTGACCGCTGTGAACATTTTAATCAGTGCACTTTTAACAACACGTAGTTACCGTTGTGAAATGAAAATAGTTACGTTTAGGAATCAAAAATACTTACAAATAACCCCCAAATAACATTGGGGATTGGCTTATATTGACTCACACAAAACTACGAAAACGAGGATGTAATGTGGCGACACGGTCGTCATTGTGGTCACAAACTAAGTTCTGGTTAATTTTAAAAAGGACAGTTAACTTATTGTTCCACACGGTGCACAAACTTCGATGTTTGTTTGACCTATGAACCAACCCAACCTGCCTCCTTACGAGGAGTTTGCTGCTCTTATACTTTGTCACCTTGTGTCCTCGCTTGCTCTCCCGATAATTACTATGACCACGACAGGTCACCGCCTAACAACAAACTAAGATGCTTACACAGTCGTCCTATACAGTCCTATACGGCCGTTTTCTGGGTGAGGACGGTCTGAATGAATCCTACTGACTTGGATGATCCCCTGACTTTTTCTCTACTGCCATGGCTTTGAGTAGGGCTGCACGATATATATATATATATATATATATATATATATATATATATATATATATATATATATATATATCGTTTCGACACTGCGATGGGCGCATGCACAATAGTCACATCGCAGAACGTGCAATGTCAAGTCAGGCACGTCATGCTACAACTTTTTGCTGCGTAATACAAAAGGAAACAACGCAGGGTTATAATTGTCCTTAACTAATCCAGTATTTCCCATTAATTACCTACAGTTTAGGTAGGCTCGGTAGAAAGTAGTTCCAATGCGAACCAAGTGACAGACCAGTATCGCCACGCATATGCTTTACTGCTAGCTAGGTCTTAAAGTAATACCTGAAACTTGTGGAAAAAAATGAAAAGAATGAATGGCCCTCTTAAAGCTTCAGAGGTTTTCAAATCTTTTGTGATATCAAAATAATGATCCTCTTTCAAAGACAGCGCTGTGTGACAGAGATTTGACTGGGAGGATGGTGGTTCTTTCAGCGGGGAGATATTTTAACAGTGTGTCTGTCTGTCTGTCGTGGGGCGCAGACGCTGAATCATCCCTGTCCCACTTCTCCTCTCTCACATCTGGATGACAATTCATCAATACATCTATCTGCTGCTATCAAGCTCTCATGCTGAGGCTGACAAATTGTTACTTTTATACGACAGAAGTCTCTGATTGGGGGTTGTCTGACAATGACAGGCTCTTTTTCACTTTCATGGCAATTAATTTACAACTGGTATAAAAAGCTTCATAAACTTTGCAGCTGTTCCTGTAAAGCGCTCTCTTTCACTCATTTAGGCAGATCCACAATCACCCTTCTCTGGTAACTCTTTTTAAATTAACACAGGGTGTTAATGTGTCCCATGATGACTATGTGCAACTCTGCATGGATTTTATTTTCTACTGACAAGGTATTTTACTATTTCAACATGACACCATAATGGCCGGCTCTGCATAGCAACAATTTTACACAAAGGCACATTTGCAATCAGGATATTTTAACATTTTTTGGCCTAAATTATTTGGCTGGTTTAAATGAGGGAGTAGCACCATGAGAGACCAAACAAAGGGAGAGAATGTAAATAATAACACATGTCAACTGTTTGTTAAAAGCCTAGATAGGGAACAATATTACTGTGTCATTTCACAAGTGGCAATTTATGCTGATGCAGCTGTAAATGTAACCAGTAACCCACCAGTCCATATGTCTAAAACCAGTATTAGGCCCATCTGGCTGCACCTACAGTAGGCCAAAGAGGGCATAATAAAAAAGAGGCAACACTTCTTTTTGCGGAACAGCCCAAAGTGCGGCCGTCATTTTTGGCAGAATACTACGGTGGCAGAGACAGTTCAACATAAATACAAAAGCCACAACACAAACACAAAAGCTCAAACACAAACACAACACAAATACAAAAGCCACAACAGAAACACAAAAGCTCAAACACAAACACAACACAAATACAAAAGCCACAACAGAAACATAAAAGCCACAACACAAATGCAAAAGCTACAACACAAGTGTTTGCGGAGGAAGGTCTGGCTAGTCCACACAGCATTCTGGGATGGGAGAAAAACGTGCTCTGGTTTATTGGCATTTCTTTAAACCAATCACAATTGTCTTGGGCGGTGCTAAGCACCGGACGGAGCCACGGTGCTGCGGCAAAATATCCTCAGGAAGGATCTTGTTTTGGTGGAACATGTGTACGTTCAAACGTTGTTTTAGTCGTGCAACAGAAAACTCAGATTGGACAGATAGTCTAGCTAGCTGTCTGGATTTACCCTGCAGAGATCTGAGGAGCAGTTAACCATAGTCCTCAGAAATCCACCGGAGTTTATAACGGCAATACAAAGAAATTGGAAGCTGATGGACTTCCGGCCGAAATGAAAGACATCCGGCGGATTTTCCGGCGTCACCAGAACAATCCCGGAAGTGGAACATCATGGATATAGACTACAATGGATGTACATTACATTCGGTGCTTAGTGACGCCAAGGACAGTTGTGATTGATTTAAAGAAATACAAACAAGCCAGGGTGTTTTTTCCCCTTTCCCAGAATAGATAGATGGTGTAGCCAGACCATAGCGCTGGCACTGCGAGACTAACGCTGCCTTCCCACTGGCACTTGAAATCAGCTCCGATACGACTTCGAAGTTATTCATTTCCTATGGAGATTCGCAGACCGCATGCGAATGGGTCTGAACCGGGTCCGACCGAGTGTAGTGCAAAGAAAATCGTGTCCGTTGGTCATCCAGATGCGTTCAAAAAATGTAACTCTTGCGACAGGCAACGGACGGTTCCTATCCGACAATTTGAGCGGAAGTTAGCGTTGCTAAGGTAATGATAAACAAATCTGAATTCTTAACTTTTAATAAAATAAATAATGATTTCATAACGATATGTTGTCATGTAATTTTTTAATTTTCATGATTTCCTAGCTAACATTATTAGGGCAGTTAATACAATTGCTCGCATTAGCTAATTGTCACTAACTAGCTAGCTTGTTGCGTTAGCTAACGTCAGCTAGCTGCCTTTTTCTTTTCTACTCCCGATTACTACTATTTTGACTACACTTTCAATGGTTGCAGTACGACGTCCGCTGGGGAGTATTGCATATTACGGAGCTGATTTCAAGGGCCAGTGGGAAAGCGGCGTAAGGATGGATGGACAGTCTGAACATTCAACATCACATTGATTTATTTCAGAAGCGTTTCACCCACTTACAGTGATTCAAATGTGACTAGTGTTTTGTTACAACCAGCCCACTGCAATGCAAAAGAAAATGGAGGAGTTTAAATTCAGACATGCATTAGTGTATTTATTGCCGTTTGGCAAGCAACGTAACACTGCAGCACAAATCAAAGTGAAACAAAAAACATGAATCCAACATATTATTAGCAAATATAAATCTCCACTGATTATAGGCTTACTGGCCTATAGGTAGTCACTAAGGTAGCCATCCACAGATACATTTAATCCTGAGGATTCACTGTGCCATATGTACATGTATGTTTAACATTATATAATAGCTTAGTATTATATGCACAGAAAATGTATGTAAAGGCTTTAGGCCGCCCTACACGCTATTGCAGGCTTAATTTAATATGCAACTTCATTTTAAACAGTATATGTAGTAGGGGGTCTATGATCAGTCTCTCTCAGTTAGGGGGTCCTTGGCTTAAAAAAACATTGAAGACCCCTGCTGTAGAGTATTTATCTATAAAGCTCTACTGCAAAAACAGAAAACTAACTCTGCTCTCTGATCACATCTAAATTCAGTAAATATATCAGGTCACAGGACATTTGAACCTTATTTCTACCACATGTTCAAACAGAACTTGAAATAAAATGTTTTAAATGATGTGATTCTAACAAATGAGATAAGTTACGAAAGGTTTTAGATTAAAAATTTCTGATTTCTTTTAAAGATTTTAAAATTCTAATTCTATTTCTATTTTCTACTTCTGTGAATGCTTGTAATTGTAGCTATGTAAAATGTTGTGAATTTTTATGTGTTTTGTCCATGCTGTGGCCTATGTGTTTATTGTGCACAAGTCTCTCTTAAAAAAGAGATTGTGATCTTAATGAGACTGTTTAAACAAAGGATACAATTAAATTAAATCTAAGCGATATCATTATATTTAAAAAAAATATTGATTGTCGAAGCTGTGAAAAATTATTTTCCTATCCGCCTTAAACGCAGCATAACGTTTGCGTTCCTTTTACTGTGGTACTTGTAGTTTTATGTAAGTGACACAGGCTTGTTTTCCTGGCTAAAGCGCGAACTCAAAACTCCACTTCCCATAATGCAAGCGTCCAATTCTCCCCGTCACAGAAGGTGAGTGTACAAAGCGTGCATTTGTTGTTTAAACGTGCTGTTATAAATAGTCAGTGTTTAATTTAGCGATTTAAAAAAAGCATTGGCCGCTTTGTTGTTCATTTTACTAAAACTGCTTAGTAACAGGGCTAACAGCATACGCATTAGCTTATCTTTGCTACACGTGATAGTGCACAGTAAGCCAAGACATCCGCATGTCAGTCCCTTTAAATGAGGCAACCTGTCAAACTGTGATATCGCATGGTGAAAAACTTCCAGAGGCGACGATAGTGTTTAACAGGAAGCAAGGTATTCCCT